>JAODAL010046031.1:0-31351 GCA_025379985.1 Phyllomedusa bahiana | reverse complement strand
GGGCTTCCCCTGCGTCCGCCTCTGCCCCGGCCGCCTGTGGGGGAGAGCCGTCCCTGGTGCGCCGGTGACGCGGACAGTTGCGCGTCCCGCGGACGCCAATCGGGAAAATGCATTAAAGTCCGGGGGATTCAGGGCACGCCCTGGACCCCTGGGAGCCCCCGAAAATCGGGATAACCCCCCAACTTTTTCTGGGACGCCGGGCCGGGTCCCAAAGCAGGAAGCCCCCCAATTTTCGGGACAGTTGGGGGGTAGCTTATGTTTATTGTCCAAATGCATTCAGGCCTCCCCCGATACCCCCCCCACCAATTGATTGCAGTGGGGGATTGGTTTCTGGCAGCGGAAGGCTTTTTAAGGGTTTCCCGGGAGTGCCGTATGTCACCTTTTGTATAGGTAAAATAAGATCCATGTACAGATACAATATATGCGTATTAGGACAAGGGATTGTGCCCCCAGTTTTTTTTTTGACCCATCTTTTGTGGAGGGCAGGAAAAGTGCCAGAAAAAAGGGGAATACAGATTGCCCCAATAAGGGACGGGTGCGAAAGGCACCCCCCGTTTTTTTTTACCCTTGGGCCAGGTGGCCCTGCCCGGGGGGCCCCCTGTAAAGGGGGGCCCTATGAGGGGTCAGTGTACACACAAGCTTCCTTCAGTCACTTAAAAAACAGGGGCTGCTGCGTCTCTGCTTTTTTCCTGTCCCCCTACGCGCATAAATCTTGGGCCCGGCAGTGAGGCAGACCCAGCATCCCCCCCTCCCCCCGCTCCTCCCCCGGGAAAGTGTAAGCCAGTCCTCTTCTCCCCTCCCCCTCCGAAGTCTCCAGTCCCCCCCGGTGTTCCCCCCTTGCTGTGGCCGCGGTCAGTACTTCTGTCCCCCAGCCCCCTCCTGGGTCCCCCCCTCATCACAGTCCAGGAATACCCGGGCCCCCGTTGGGGAATACACGTCGGGTGGCGATCACTTGATATCCTATAACAGCCCCAGTGTCCCATCCTTGCCCCACACACAACTCTAAGTTTTTACGCCCTTTTTGCAGGGCCCCAGGGGCCGGAGGGCTGACTTTTGGTGTAAGATAAAAAAAATAGCTCGGTCACCATCCTGTGCCCTTGATGCCCAGTGCTGCGAAACAAAAAAGGATTACTCTTTACAAAATCCAAAGATTGGGAATTGAAAAAAAAAAAAAAGAAAATGACAACTGAAAAAAAATCTACACAAAACCTCTGTCCCCAATAAAAACATTTTTTTAAGAAAAAAAAATGTTTTTAAACCCCTTAAAGCATCCGCCTGAAAAGGGGTCTTATGACACAAAACAATTTTGTATTTTTGCCCCCTGGTTTAAGTCTCTTTTTTTTTTCTGTGACGCAGCTGATGAGGAATTTTTTTATTTGGTAAGTGTTGGGGGTTAAAATTTGTGTTTACATATAAATTACGCGAATTTTTAAAAAAAATAACTTTTTCAGATGTTTTTGCTTTTTTTTTTTTTAAAATTTTTTTTTTTTTTTTTTTTACACTAAAAACCTATTAAATAATTCTAGGGTTATTAGGGTTGTGGATACCCGGGGCAGGGTATTTTTTTTTTGTGTAATAACAAAATCATTTTTAATACTTTTTTTTTTTACATTTTTGTATTTTTTTTTATTCCCTTTAAAGGGGATTTATTTTACACTTTTGTCTTTATTTTATTTTTTTACCCGTTTTGGGGCACACCCTTATATTCCGTTTACTTTTGGAAAATCATTATCTTCTGATCTCCTGTATGCAGATACATTTTTTTCTGTAGCTAAAAATTACACCCCGTATACCCCTATACTAATACCTTACTTCTTTATACTCCTGTAGGGGCCCCTAATTTTTTTAAACAATTACAATCCCTGTATTTAAAACCTCCTGTTTTTGGGCTAATACATTAAATCCTGTTACCCCTGTTGCAAATACATTTTACTTCGTATGCTTACATTCCCCTCTGTAATATCCGTATGCCAATACATCCACCCCGGGTTTACAAAAAATTTAAAACCCCCTTTCACTCCTTTATCCCCAATAATCACACTCCTGTATACAATACATTACACACCGTATACTCCGTAGTAATACATTACACCCCTGTATATGAATACTTTTCAACCCTTTTACTCCTGTACTAATACATTACATCCTCTATACCCGTTAAACATACACTCTGTTATCCTGTAAAAAATACTTTAATTTTCCTGTTTCCCAATACATTACACCCTGTTTGCAAATACATTACATACGTTACTCCTGTATGCAAATAAAATACCCCCTGATACTAATACATTAAAAATTGTATAATCCTCTAAGTTTTAATCATTAACTATGTGTCAGCTGCATAGGCTTGTTGGGAAAAACCCCGGGTTGCCCGACAGCAGGTTTATAAAAGACACTCGGGGGGCTATCTGGGCCCCCAGGGCTAATTTTATCATTTTCCTCAGGCTCCATCATGCACTGGGAGCCCCGGAACCCGATGGGGTCCCGGGAATTTCCCTTCTGTTATCTGCAGCCATGGCTCAACAATCAAAAGGGGTTTAAAAGGCGAGAATCGGGGGCTTTTCCGGCCCTGCCATTCAGACTTTCAGAGATTAAAAAAAGAAAAAAAACAAGTGTACAAAAAAGTAGTTAAAAAATTTTTCCCACATTGCAAAAAAAAACAAATATTAACATCCAAAATGATTAAAAACCTTTGAATTAATTTAACATTTTGTGTAAAATGTGAATGGTGCAAAAAAAATTTTTGAAAAACAAATGCGAAAAACCTTTATTTTGTTCATGCTGAAAATTTTTTTTTAAAAGAAAAAACAGTAGTTTACATGTAAACTTTTAAAATACTCCCAAACAAAAAACAACTTCTCCCGCTAAAACAGGTCCTATACCAAAAACATTTGATTAAACTAATGGGCCCCATTTATCAAGACGTCAATAGCTATTTTTGTTTCCCATAGTAAACCCAAACAGAGCTCAGCTTTCATTTTCTACTGCCCCCCGAGAAATTAAAATAATCTTGATTGGTCACTATGGGGCAAAAGAAACAGCGTATTGTTAGATAGTATTGATAAATGTTGGTTGGGGGGCCCAGTGAACAGCTCTGCCCAGGGGCCCATAATGCTGTTAAGACGGCCCTGCTGTAAGGTATGGGCTTCGAGTCAGTACTTCATTTTGAAATATTTACTTGTTTTAAAGCAGTTCAGAGGTTTTACAAGCTAAAGAGAACCCGTCACATAGTTTATGCCACCCTTGCTGAGGTCAGCACAAGCTAGTGACAGACATGCTGTTTCCAGTGCTGTGCCCCTTATTCTGTAAGGTGCTGTAGTTTTAGAGCAGGCATCCTCAAACTGCGGCCCTCCAGCTGTTGAGAAACTACAACTCCCATCTTTCCCACGGTTATAGATTATATAAATGCATGATGGGAGTTGTAGTCTCCCAACAGCTGGAGGGCCGCAGTTTGAGGATGCCTGTTTTACAGTATTTAATGCTCAAATCTGGAAGTTTTCAGCCACAAAAGAGTCATGAAAAGAGCCCGTTTAATTCATATCCCGCCTACCTGATGCTAGCCCTGCCCACCTCACATCTGATTGACCTATTATTTTGAATAGAAACATTCAATGTAGAAACATTTGAATAACTGTCAGGTCATGGGCGTGGCTAGCCTTTGGTTGGTGTGGCTAAAACCTGCTTATGAATAGGCTAGACTCTATTCTGGCTGAAAACTGCCAGATGTGAGCATTAAATACTCTAAAACTGCTGTACCCTACAGAATAAGGTCACTATATTTACTATTTTGCCGTAGGCAAACTTAAACTCTATCAGTTCTCTATCTGTAAAACACTAAAACTTAACTTTTATTATGTATAACTCTTAACCTCTATACACACTATTTATAAACCTGATTTCTAACCTCGTCATTTAACCCTTTTTGTTTCTGAAAGAAGGAATAACTCCTTTTCTCTTATCAATACTGGTGGAGCACCACCTGTTAACAGGAGAGCCTTATATCTATAGCAAAGTACTAGCTCCAGTAAGGTATCCCAAGCCTACTACCTGGCCAGTCGTCCCTAATCTCATGGACACAAAACAAAGAAGGCCCCCTTGTGACAATGTCTGCAGCAGGTGACACTTCTAGACAGAGGAGAGAAATCACAATTTAAAACGTCATATCTGACCTCCCCGATATGTTTCGCCAACTAACCTGGCTTCATCAGGGGTTAGAGGTCCGATCACATGTGGTCTAAACTCACTTCCTTTTATATCATGTTAGGTACACCCCCTATTCAGGTGCTCACCAATTAGCCATCAGAGAATCCACATAAAACCCACTCCCCCTTCTGCTCTCCTGCCGCACACTCATATTATGTCCTGCTAAAGCTACCACCATGCTCCCATGAACAGCAATCCTCAGGCAAATTTGCCATTTCCATAACAGGCTTGCGCCCCATCTTACTGTACTGCCCGTGCCAACGCACTGCACCAGCAGACAACTCAGCCCTGACTGTGATTGACTTCCTTCTTATTTTTCTCATATTATTGCAACTGCGTGCCTCACCTAGAACGGACGAAGCAGAATAGGTGTTACATTCCACAGCACACTACCAGCTTTATCAACTCCCATAAGCCCCCTCTCTTCCACGTCTAATATGCATATTCATTGGGAATATAGATTCCACTGTACAGTACACCACTGTCATATTATCTTCCCATAAAGCACTTCTCCTATATATCTAATATACATATTCATTTTAATAAAGCTGCAAGCCCAATTAAATATATGTTTCATTGTACTGTATACTATTGTCTCAGACTATTTCCATAAACCACTACTCTTTTATATGTAATATTCATATTCATTTTAATAAAGCTGCAGGCTCCCGCAGTTTGACCTCACAACTTCCCCATTGAAGATTCTCTCCTCTGGCTCATGGCCAGCCACCTAATTCATTACGTCACAGTAGAAGCATGCAAAAATATGGGAGCATGCAAAAATATTTGCAAAGAGCCTGCAGCTTTATTAAAATGAATATGAATATTACATATAAAAGTCAAGGTACATCACTGTCTTTGCAAAAGTTGACTGACAGATGCATGACAGATGACCTTGGAGGAAACCTCTGTTGAAGTCAAATCATAAAAATGTGAAACTCAAATTTGCCAAAATACATATTGTCAGGCCACAAAGTTTTTGGTAGAATGTCCTATAAAAATGTGAGACAAAATTGGATATTTTTGGCACGTCACATCAGCTCTATGCTCACAGACAAAAAATGAAGCCTATTAAGAAAAGAACATTTTACCTACTGTTGAACATGGAGGAGACTTGATTATGGTTTGAGGCTGCTTTGCTGCATCTGGCACAGGGTATCATGAATTGGTGCAGTGTACAATGAAATCTCAAGACTATCAAGGCATTCAGGAAGGAAATATCCTGCCCAGTGTCAGAAAGCTTTATCTCACAGGTCATGTTTTGTAGAAACAAGATAATGATCCCAAACACACAGTTAAACACATCAAAGAATGGTGAAGAGCAAAGCATGGATTATTCGGAAATGGCCTTTTGTGAGCCTTGATTTAAATCCTATTGTATATCTGTGGAAGGAGCTACAACCTGCAGTCTGGAGAAGGCACCTTCACACCTTAGGGGCCGTTCACACGGCTTATTCTGTGACTGATTCCAGCCGTACTGCGCAACGTATTTGCGCTGCAGTAGGGCTGAAATCCGTCTCAGTCATTACGGTAATCCACAGTTCTCATAGAGAACTGTGGATTCCGTCTCTTCTCCCCGCTCGGCGAATACGCCGAGGGGAGAGAAAGTGACATGACATTATTTACGGCGTGTACGCGCCGTGAATAATGAATGTCTATGGGGCCGGCGAGCTGCCGTCCCGCCCCCGCTGAAAGGCAGCCGGCTTTATTGCGGGGGGCGAAATCCGTCCCGCAATTACATCGGCTTTAAGCGTTTTGAACCAGCCCTTAAGGGGCATGTTCACACGGCTAAAATGGGCCGTATTTCGGTCGTAATTAGGGCCCGAAGTGCCCCCAATTACGGGCCGAAAAGGGCCCATTCATTACGGTAATTCACAGTTTCATGAAAAACATGGTTATTTCCCCTCCCCCCGGGGGGGGAGATAATTAATGTCACTTTTAGCGGCGTATACGCGCGCTAGCAGTGTTAGTTAGGGGGCCGGTGAAGTCCCGGCCCCCTGCTTACTCCCCGCTCCCGGGGCCCCCCGCCCCCGCCCACCGAGTAATTGCGGGGTGTAATAGTCCCGAAATTAAGGTGTGAAAAAGCCAAGCGCTGGGCATTTTGCCACGAAAAAGTGGGCAAAACCCTGTGGACAGATCCAATCTCATTGAGAGTTTCAAAAATCATTTGTTTGCAGTGACTGCCTCAAAACAAAATATTACCTTCGTTTTTATTCAAGCCAGTTTCATTATTTTTTTTTTAATGAAAGCAATGGCTGGTTTTATTAGTTTTATTAATTTCAGTAAATTTTATTTTATCATTAATTTTCCCAGTTTCAAAATAATTCACCCAACATTTTGGGATTTTTCAATTTTTAACAGAAGGGTGTCCATGTGTGTACCTGAACATAGTAGTATTAAAAACAACGGATTACCTTGGAAAAAAATATGACCCTTTACATAGGTGGGCAACAAAAAAATTAAAGGTGTTAGTCTTATAAAATGGAGATGAAAAACAAATCTAAAATCCTGTTTGGACATGCCCTCTGGATGGGTAATTCCCCCTGTGCTGTGATTGGCTGCCTACACTCTGTGCTTACTCCCCTCTGAGCTGTGGAATATGAAAGTGAAACTAGGGGCCACATGTATGAAAACTGTCTAGATCGAAAACTCACTTTGTTGCCCATAGTAACCAATCAGAGTGTCCCTTTAATTTCATATAGTGCTCTGCCAAAATGAAAGGGGCGCTCTGATTGGTTGCTATGGACAACCAAGTGAGTTTTAGACCTAGACAGTTTTCATACATGTGGCCCTAGGTGTCTCAGCTTCTCTGTGCTCCTATTTCAGCTCTATGTAAAGGACCTGGGCAATTACTGAGTCTCTAGCAATTAGATTCACTTTCCCCTCATATAACACAGCCTATACACTGCTCTCCCCCCATAAAACACAGCCTAATACACTGCTCTCCCACATATAACACAGCCTTAAACACTGCTCACCCCCATAACACAGTCTTATACATTGCTCACCCCCATATAACACAGCCTTATACACTGCTCACCCCCCATATAACACAGCCTTATACAATCTGCTCTACCTCCTGCCTGTTAACAGAGGGTGTAAGGTGGGGCATCATGACTTTGTCACATTTGTTTCATCAGTTCAGGCTGTATGTATAACTGCTTACACCAATGGTTACAGCAATGCAGGGGTTCTGCTTACAAGGAGCTTGTGCAGATGACAGCTCTGCAAACATGTGAAGCATGCAGGAGACTGCAGAGCTATCATCTCCAGACATCCTTTCCCTTCCACTGCTTCACACAGAGGGATGATGTCACAACTCTTCAGTGAGGGGAGACACACCTACAGGGAAGAGACTCGCCCCTGGATTTGAAACTAAAACAGATAGAAGCAGCTCAAGTCTACGAAAATGAGTAATGATAAAACCCCTTTAAAAACTTGTGTGAGGGCTTGTTTTTCGGGGCTGAAATATAGTTATTATTTGTATGATTTTGGGATACCAGCAGTTTATTGATCATTTTCCCCAATTCTTTTTAGGGTGGTGCAGCGACCACAAATATACAATCTGGGTCTTATTTTATCCCCCCCCCCACAATTCATTGTGTGGAATAAATTATGTTATATTTTAATAACTCAAACTTTTATGGAGGCAGAGATACCAATTTGCAAATTACATTTAATTTTGTATTGCTGTCTTTTTTATTAAAATGGGAAAAAGAGAAAGGAGGATGTTTTGAAAGTAGAATATTTTAAAAAAAATATTTTTAAAAACGTTTTTGACTTAGTCCTCCTAGGAAACCTGAACATGTGATTATTGGTATTGTATACTGCAGTACTTTCATACTGCAGTATATAGTGATTTCACTGATCTTATATTATATCCTGCCTAAGTTAGATACTCCTGAGCTAAAAATTTTTTCTCTATTCTTATTGTTAAAATCCTTACCCTAAGTTGGGGTTATTCAAAAAGATATAAACATTTAGCTCACCATTCTTATGAAGACAGTGTAGAAATAGCAGTACTCGGTGGAAGTGCAGGTGTTCACCACTGCTTCACGTATCAGTACAATAAAGGCTGAGAAAAATGATGACGTCTATGAGTAAAATTTCTATATTTTATTCCAACTTGTTAAAAAAGTAAAGTAGGTCCACAAAAAAAGAAATGAACACTTATGCATTTCGGTATAAAAACCTTATTCATGGCGCTATGAATCGGCAAGGTTGGGGTTAGGCTTTTTTAATGGGCTTTTAAGAGGTAACTTACTATTTGATGGCACTCCTGGTCCATTGTTTCTTCCCATGTGGCATCACTTCTGGTGCATCATCTGACTTCCTGTCCAACATCACTTCTGGTTACAATAACGTTGGGCTTATACTGAGGTAATCAGAAGTCATGTCGGAGGTGAATTCTGGTTTCCACAACAATGGAAGTGACGCTGCACCAGGAGCGCTGCCAAACCAGGAGTGTGGCAGAATGGTAATTTAACCTATTAAGACAATATGGCAAGCTCAGGTTAAGGCTTCGCTACACTGAATCAAGTGAGTGATGCTTATTTCATCAGTGCAAATTTCAAATTTGCCCTTGCAAAAATCAGAATTGTTTTTGAAAACAACGGAATGACAGTTCCATGCAGTTTTTATATAGGTTATTCATGCAAAGAAAACTATGTGTGAATACCTGTGCCTTCAGTGCCCCAAGGTAATCAACTAATGCCCACATTCCTTAACAACCCTCCCAGAATGAAATGTTTTATCCTGCTCTAATACAGTAGAAAAGCAGCTCCGGAGACTTCTAAGTGAATGGAGGCAGCGGGGCAGTGGGCTGTACAAATGGCAAGTTGCACCAGTCCGCTGTTGTCTCCACATGGATTGCACATAACTAAGGCTGGTCATGCTCACTGATAATTCATGCTAAACTAACTTTGTTCATATAAGAGGGAGGAAAATGTGGTCAAAAATGTGGTCAAAAACTCACGGTTCTGTAGACCTTGTCACGTAGGACTCCGTTGCCCATTGGACCAGTCTATACCATATAATAGAAAATCACTAACGCTATCACTATAATAGTCCTATCCAGATAGAGCACTCGCCCGAAAAGGGCGACCCGATCCTTCTCGGCGACTCACCGAACTACTAAATTATACAGTAACATACATAAAGAACGAATAAGTCCCGACGCGGTTTCCAAAGATATGTTTCATCAGGGGTTAATAATTATAAATCTGTGGATGAGAGATGATGATGGTCCAAAGTGATGGCATGATGACGGCATAAGTAAGTGCCAGACAATTATCACTTATTACCCTCCCTATTAACCAAATAAACTAACTAGCCATCGAATGCCACTTTACTCACAATGATCAGAGGTGTAAAGTCACTATCCAATGCTAATAGCAAAACAAAAAGACGCCAAAACACCCTCATGTTCTGCGCGCCCCTCCCGTTCGCCAAACCGGAGAGTGGCAAACCCGGAAGTGCAAAACGAAAGTAATTCACTTCGCACAGTGTGCCCCAAATTAGGAACCTAGACTGGACAAATGGAGTGGCAAATGCGCACGCGCCAAGGTCCCGCTGCAACAACTAGCAAAAACAGTGCAACGGCCCCATAGTCAAGGGCGCACTAGGGCGCCCATCTATACAGATTATACGTTGGACACATAGCTTATTGGTGACCCAAGTAACTGGTGGGCTTATCATCATGAGCTCATATCGAGTACACAAGGTTACGTGTTAAATAATACAATGGATATAACTACCAATAGTTAAGGCTTAAGTTAAATAAAGTAATGGGCAGTAAGACAAAAAAGATTATAGAAAAATTATACACTCTGTCAGTATTGATAATTAAAGAGACTGATACCCAACACATGGTAATGATATTCTCAACTGATTCACCTATCAACAAAATCCAAAGAAAATGGACCAAAAAAAAAAAAAAAATGAAATTATGAAAAATATTATAAAAAACAGCCATATTGCAGGTTTCATTACGACCATCAGCTGGTCATAGTAAGTAATCTGAAAATCACTAGGTTTCTTTTTTTAAGCAGTTTGTTTCCCAATCTCCCCCTAGTGGTGATTTCCTCCGACCACAGTTGATCGAAAAATTTCAGGGTGTTGGATCATTATTATGACATTCACATACATGTCGAGCTATCGGTGTATGTCTCCTTATGCACTAATGTCCCTAGATTGCTCGCCAACTCGTCTTCTAATTGTCTCTTATTCTTTCCAACTTATCCTAACGTGGGGCAAGTACAACTGCATAAATTAAATGACTCCTTCACATTCTTACAGTTGGAAAAATCCTCTTCTACAAATTGTACGATCTGATTTAAGATCAGTGAAAGTCTTTGACTGTCAATAACTGGACATGTCACACGTTGTCCCACACTAAAGGTACTTTGGTTGTCGATTTCAACCAGTGTCCCTGGTTTTTTAGGTGGACTATATAAACTATGCACCAGTCTATCCCTCATGATTTCTTTTCTGAATGTAATCTGAGAAAAATCAGGGAGGTTTCACTTTTTAATCCCTGATTCTGGACCTCAAGAACCAGATCTAGAAAATACAGTCTCCTCGGCTAATTCGTGGCCTGATCAAGTTCTGCCATGATCCGCATAGTATTGATTTGTGGGGGAATTGCTGGTTCTGTCTCTCAACCGAGCAGTCTCACTCTATCACTTCAAGTGCCTTGACAAATGCCTAATCATGACTTTTTGGGGATAACCCCGATCCACAAACCGTTTTTTAAGGTCCCTTTGCTTGGAACAAATAGTTCCTTTCCTGGAGCAGTTTCTCCGAACTCGGAGAAAATCTGCCCCTTTGGTATAACCATTTTTTAAGGGTCTAGGATGTAACTCTCCACCGGAGAGAGACTATTAGAAGCGGTTGGTTTCCGAAAGGTTTTTTGGTTTGTTAGATTGCCAGATTTATCTTTTATTGATATAAGATCCAAAAAAAGGAAGTCACACGTCATCATAGCTGAATTGAATTTCATTGGGGCCCAATCATATGAAATATGTGAGACTTTCACAAAGTCATCAAACGCTCTGTCGTCCCATTCCACAAAACTTAGGATATCGTCAATATACCTACCCCAAACAGGATTTTCATCCGTATTATGGGGTAGGTCATTGTCTCTAAACACTATGGTTAGCCCCTCCACCAGCCCAGGAATAAATTTGTGTACGAGGGGCCACACGGGCTTCCCATAGCAGTACCGCTGAGCTTGGTGGAAGATTCTTACATTAAAAATGAAAAAATTCGTGTTCAAGGTCGAAAGAAGCAGCTGTAGGACAAGTAGTTTGATTATGCTCTCTAAGATGTATACCCCTAATAGAGAGGAAATACTATACAGCACGCACACCACAATCATGCGGGATGCTGTAATAGAAGAGCCTCTACATCAATGAGGCGAGCATAGTGTGTCCCTCAACTGTCAGTGCGTTCCAATCTTCTCAAAATCAGGAATGTCTTGATGAATGTGGCCAATGCACTACACTAATTCTTTCAGGATGTTATCAATTAAATGCTGACATTCTGATACAAGGATCCCTCACCTGACACTTTTGGGCGTCCTTTTAATGGTGTCATACCCATATGTATTTCTTGCGGTAGGGCATAAAAACAAGGGATAACCGGATGTTTAGGTATCATAATTTACCTCTCATTAGCTGAGATAACCTGTCAAGGGCCTGTATCTCAAAATTTCTTCTAGCTCCTGACAGTAGGAAGGTGTAGGATCACATGTGAGATTAGAATAGCATGAGCGATCTTCAAAATATCGCTACATTGCTAAATATATGTAGAAGATCAACCTCTACTAGTTTCCCGCCCTTATCGAGGCTTACAGTAATGATAGTCATCATTTTCCAGATCTCTAAGTGCCTTAAATAGGGAATACGTAAGAATTATGTTTAGATGTACCCACATCAATTTCTCAAGTCCTGACTGACATGTTTTAAAAACATGTAAATCTCTGGACTTTGTATAGCGGGAGGCTACGTATACTCTTAGGTCTCAGCTGTGTATTTGTCCCGTCTCCATGTCAGATAAACTCGCATAGTAATCTAATGTTCAGGCCAAATCCGAGAAAGAAATATCAAACCCATTGCTTTTTTGGGCCCCCCTCTAGGAGTCCCTGATTTCTAAAGAAATTATGCCACTTGAGACGTCTAACAAAAAGATGAATATCTTTACTTCAAATCAAAGGACTAAAACCTAACAGATGGAACTAAATTGAGACCTTTTGCAACACCGAAATTTTCAACTCTGTAAGTGATCTATTTGAAAGATTGATAATCTGTCAGATTCATTTATTTTCTTTGTCATCCGCTCTTTCAGGACATTCACTCTTGTTCTCTAAAACAAAAGACGCTCAGAGGTTGATGATGGAGCACCATAATTACATCTTGTGGTATTATTCCCATCTCTCCTATCCATTTGGTTTCTTCTCCTTGATTTTATGTACTGCCTGAGATATCTGTATCATGAAGACTCAATACTTGAAGAAGAAAATTTTATCAGTCCTTCCTTGTATTTTTAGTTTATCTTACAAAAAGGGTGATAAGCCTTTTTATCTTTGAATCCTGTAGGTTCTTTTATTTTTAGTTTGTGTTTTCTATTTTCAGAGGCACTTTATACGATAATTTTCAATATTGCTCTGAAGTATTTGTCAGTTCCTACCAAATCGGGTGTTTGTAAATGTAAGTGTTTATCAATTTTTTCCTGCTGTTTCATTTGGTTGAATTTTCTAAAGTGGAGTTTTATTCCTCTAATAAGAACGCATACAAAACGTATGGAGCTTCTCATGCAGCTCCTTTCCTTTCAGCTAAAAAATGTCACCGAAAAAAACACTATAGCAACTGGTAATATTATTCCCCTAAGTCCTCTTTGGGACGATGTTGGACTGAATATAGCTCTCCAGAGGACTGAGTCTTCCCACCAGATCTAATTGTTATCTTTTTCTGCTATCAAACAATTCTTTAAATGAATACTTTGATATCATAGTGCTTTCGGAAATCATCGTTCACTATCCGAAAAACTTTTTTTTGCTTCAGTCTTCCATTGGTCTCTTTTAATTGGTCCTGGAGAGGAAACTAGCCATTATAAATTTTTAGAACAACCAAGAAAAAAAAGATGATAATATAGGAATATAGACTAACCGTCCTCACAGTTCAAAAGGAAAATTCCTCTAATCAATAATCTTTAATAGATATGCATTTAATAATAATTATCCTTTATTTATTAATATGGCCTCACACATTTAGCCACTATACAAAATATGCAACTGTATATTGTATAAATAAACCGGTGATATCAGTACCTAAATATAATAAGCAAGTGGACAATGTCTAGCTAAACACAGCAAAAAAGACATTGTACCATATACCTATTAGCAGGGAGAAGTGGCCCCTATATAGTGCGGAGGAAATTGTGGTCAAAAACTCCACTCGGTTTGAAGATCTTGTCACAATAGACTCCTAGTTGCCCACATTGGACCAGTATATACCAATAATAGAAAAAGCACTATCGCTAATCACTTACTGTTCCTAAACCAGATAGAGCACTCGCCCCGATGTTTGGGCGACCCAACTTCGGCGACTCACCCTAATAACTAAATTATACAGTTAACATACAAAAGATCACAGACATAAAGTCCCCGACGCGTTTCCCAAGATCATGGTTCATCAGGGGATAATAATTATACATCTGTGATGAGAGATTGATGATGGTCCAAAGTGATGCTTGATGAGGCCATAAGTTAGAGTGCAGACAGTATATCACTAATTATACCCCCCTTTAACCAAAGTTAAATACTCAGCAATTCCAATGCCACTTTACTCACCAATGATACAGAAGGTAATGTCCTTGCTCATGCTCAATAGCAAAAACATAGAACGTCCTAAAACAACGCACTTTTTGGGGCGAGTGTCTATCTGGATAGGACTAGTATAGTGATAGCGATTTTGTGCTTTTTTCTATTATATGGTTTATACTGGTCCAAATGGGGCAACGAGAGTCTACTGTGACAAGGTCTTCAGAACCGTGAGTTTTGACCACATTTTCCTCCCTCTTATAGGGCATTCTCCCTGCTATAGGTATTTGGTAATTGTCATTTTTGCTGTGATTAGCATAGACATTCTGTCCACTTGCTTTTGTATTTTTAGGTACTGATTTACACCAAGGTACTCTTTATTCATTTACGTTGCATTTGTGTATAGTGGGGGCTTATATGTGTGAGGCCATTATTTTATATAAAGGATAATTATTTTAATGCATATCTATTATAGATTATTGTTTTAGGGAATTTTTCTTTGATCTGTGGAGACGGTTTTCTATATTCTATATTATCTCTTTTTTCTGTGAGTTAAACTAACTTTGTTCATTACTTGTTCAGACCTGTTCATACTTGTTTTGCAGCATGCCTGTGGTTTGAGGTAGATTACTTCTTTACCTTGAAGGTTTTTAAGGTAGAACTTGGTATGTTGCTTTACATTTGTCAATGTGGTAAAATAATCATCATTTAAACTTCTATCTTCAGTTCATGGCAAGCACAAATTTGAACAGGCTAAGCCTGCCCAGTAGTTCTTTGCGAATCCAAGATAGAGGAGATGCAGTTAAAGGGGTTGTCCAGTGAAAAAAATGTTTTCAAGGCAGTCTTTGCGGTTACACCCCCCTTTGTTTCAGACTCCCAAGGCTTTAAACGTGAGGTCAGAAATAGGAGCATGCATCGCAACTGAGGTTGAGAAGGAGGAAGATAGATAAAGCACAGCAAAGAATCCTGGGGCTTGTAGTTTCAGAAGAAACAGCTTTGAAACAGTAAATGCTGCTGCTCTGCTGCAGAAAAAGGAGGCTACATGCAGCAACGGAGAAGCACAAATTGGCACAGAAAGCATCATAGGGAAATTAATATAGACTAAGGCAGATTTGAGATTTTCTTTTTGGTTAGCCGACAACCCCTTTAATCATTATGATGAATCACTGCATATGTCATTCTGCTATATATTTTGTGGGATCTGCAGGCTGCAATTTATAAAATCAAAGAAGCTGAGAAATTGATATGCAATGTTGCACAAAAAGACTCAGTATAACTGGTAATTTATTAACTGTACATCTCGGCTTATTCAAGGCTTAGGAGTCCACAACTCATGGCTATAGACACACATTTCCAACCCCTGGTCTTTTATCACAATGTTGCTGGAGCACTCAGCAAAGCTAAATTACATATAATGTGACTGTAGGAGGATTCTGCTCTGTGTAACTATATATGTTTCTACATCTAACCTGGTTTTAAACTTACAATTACAACACATTTTCGGTAATAATGACATAATTGTATTTAAAAGCATTTGTCTTTTTCAGACAACCTCATTTATTATTAAGGGTCACATTATTGAAAATTACTCACATTGTAGGAGTAACAAAAAAATGTACATGTTGTATTAGGATGAGAACTCCTGGCTGCTTGGCCCTAAGCTGCTACCGCTGGAGTTGATGCAACCACTTTTGATAATGTTCTCTGTAATGTCTTGTGTAGCTAAACACACGTACAAGCGCACACTCATGTATTGTTAGGAAACAAAAGAGTATTCCTTTTCTCTTCAAGCAAATTTTTATTGGCGCTTCTCCCATAAAAAGAACACAAAACCCATCAATAAATATTTCTTATCAAATAAAACATTGTATAGCTTGAAGTTGTTCTATTCCAAATAATCAGTGCAGTGTTCTCTTAAACACTTACAGTATGTGCATTTCATCTATCTTGGTGACACATTGAGGTATATTTATTGCAGTAGTTGTGCCAGAATTCTGTCATAATATGTGCCAACAATACTGGTTTACATGTTTTACACCACAGTTACTATGTGTTTCACACAGTTTTTAGACACTTAAGCGCTTTGTCCGACAAAAGGGCCACGGCATTCGGTAAAGGGCATGGTATAGTCTGTGACGCTGTATTCCCCCCAAAAATCCAGAAAAATCTGGGTGTGATTAGTGACACAAAGTATGCAAACTAATAGATGGTTTAAACTTAGACTGGACAGTCTAAATATGAGCCCCTTTTATCAATACTATAATAAATGTGGCACATTTTAAGACTGTCTAGTCTAAATGTATACTATCTAAGTATTAGACGGTATTTCTAAATCTGTCCCATTGTTCCACAATCCTATTAAATAAGATCAGATGTCCTGACTTTTAAGTACATCATTAAAGGACTTTTGCCACGAAGTAAAATTGACGTGGGAAGCTTGCAAATAAAATAATTATCATTTTACCTTATTATTATTAAAAATTCTGCACTGTTTGTTTTAGATGTCCTTTAGTGATCCATTGTTTTACAGCTTGTCTCCAACGGAAACACCAGGGTTGAGAGTCCTCAGTCCTGGTCGCACTGCTCAGACTATAATTTCTCCCTCAGGGCAGCTACTGAGTGTTCAAACCCCAGGTGCTGTCATACTTACTCCCGTCCTCTGTACTCCTTTGTAATTATTCAACAGTTGCAAATAAATATAAAAGAATCTCAATGAGGTCTGTGCATTGATAAAGTGAAAAACAAAAAATCACAGAGTTTGGTTCCTGCACGGATTTGAATCCTAGGACCTTTGTGACTGGAGGCAAAGCATTAACCTCCCTGCTACCATACACAATGCTTTTACATAAAACAGACCTTTCTATGACTAGATGAGAGGAAAGGCCTGGTGAAGTCATCCTGCTGTCGTCACAAGATATGCAATTCAGTAACAAATCACACCAGCCCCCTTCTGAGACACAGGCGCTGAAGAGCTGGAGACAGGAGTATAAATAAGATCGTGGCAAAACCCCTTTAGGCAGAAACTGAATTGCTAGGCAATATATTACTAGGAATCAACCTTAAAATCCATTATTTTCAGCTATTATAAAAGCTTGATAGAGAGAAAAAAGTTTGTATTAAAAATACTGTATGTAACAAAATACCACAATAGAAACTTTGTTGTGTATCAAAGTAGTGTGTTTAATGATCTTTTACGTTTTTTAATACATACAGTAGGGAAAATAAGCATTTGATACACTGGCGATTTTGCAAATTTTCCCACCTCTGAAGACTGGAGAGGTCTGTTATTTTTATCGTAAGTGTACTTCAACTGTGAAAGACAGAATCTAAAAAACAATTCCGAAAATCACATTGTATATTTTAAATAATGGATTTTGGTCTTTTTTTTTACTTAAATAATGTATTTGATACTTTGGAAAACAGACTTAATACTGTTGGGACCTGAAATCTTTGTTGGTGAGTGAATTTAATATAAAAAAATTCTATTTTGGTCACATCTGACCACATGACCTTCTCCCATGCCTCCTCTGGATTATCCAGATAGTCATTGGCAAAACAGGCCTTCAAATGTGCTGGTATGAGGAGGGGGACCTTGTGTGCCCTGCAGGATTTTAATCCATGACAGCGTAGTGTGTTACTAATGGTAATCTTTGTGGTCCCAGCTCTATTCAGGTCATTGACCAGGTCCTGCTGTCAGTTCTGGGCTGATTGCTGACCTTTTTCAGAATCATCCTTACCCCAAATTCTTATTTCATGCAATAAAATCCAATTTAATTATTTTAAAAAATCATACGATGTGATGTTCTGGATTTTGTTTAGATTCTGTCTATCACAGTTGAAGTTGCAAAATCACCAGTGTATCAAATTCTTATTTTCTTCACTGTGTAATACAACTTTCTTATGCATCATAATACAAAAAAATCCAACTAAAATGTACCATCCACAAGCTCTGTGATTCTGTGCTTTCAAGGGTGGATACCTGAGTTGGTTATTTTGAGTTAAAATGCTTCATGGGGTTGAGTGGGATTACCCACCATTCACCATGTACATTATGTATGTTATATGGTACACAAAACAAAGGAAACAGAAGTGCAGATCAATGTGTTTTCTGTGAGTATTCAATGTGTTGTGAGCTAGGGCATGGACTAACCCCACTTAATGTGTATAAACCATGTCCTAAAACATACGAAATCCACTGAAGAAACAAGTCAAATATGTGACTGAAATCTAAGCGTATCCATCAGATTTCTTCCAGCAAAATATATGTCCGGGAAAGCTGGGTGGCACCATATCCTAGACAGCAGGCACCCAACTTTCCTACTTTGGAAAATGGGTCCTGTGTGGGGGAATATCACCCAGGATTTCCTGGATTCTGGATCTGTCTAGTCTATTTATGTGTGTTCTGGAAAAAATTCTGACATGTCAGACTTGTTTTGGGAAAAATTGAACTACTAGACTAGGATTGGGTCTATTTCTTTAATAAAATGGTCAACACAAGATCTTGTTGGTGAGCTTTTGTTTAAATAAAAATTTTTATTGTGTAATTAACTTTTTTTTTACCATTGTTTCCAAAGTTAGGAAAATAGCAAAAACACATACAAATACAACAGCACTTTATTTCCATAAACACTGCCTGACAAGATCCCTTGTTGACCATTTTTAAAAGAAATTTATCTAGCACTAGTCTGACACAGTCCAACAAGTTTGATGCAGCTCACCTATAGAAAAACAGAAAAACAACAAAAAACAAGCCCATTACAGTCCTAAACTCCATCTCAACTGATCTTCTGGGGGTGAAGTGGATGGAGTAGAGGGTGAATAGTATAACTGTTGTGGGTAAATAAAGAACACACTCGCAGCACAATCTCAAAAGGGTTGGTCCTCTGTCCCCTGTTAGGAAATTGTGCCTGTAAGCTGTGGCCTATACATCTTCTCCTGTCCTTCCTCTCACCATTTTGTAATGCAGCCTAGTGCCAACACAAAATACAACCCCTATTTTATAAACCCATAATCCCCCCCAACTCCACCTTCCCCCCGGGGGAATTTTTACACAGAGGTTGGGGAAAAGGTAGGGGGTTGCGGAAAAGTAAATTTTCTTTTTTGGGGAAAATTCTCCCTGAGACAAGTTTTGTTTGGGAAAAATTTTGTCAAGGTGTTCTGGAACGGGTTTATGCAAAAGGGGTGGACGGGATAGGGCACCACTTCATAATTGTCCGGGGGGGGGCACAAAGATGAATGAAGCAGGATCGTGGGTTGGGTGATCATACCCATGGTTTGGGTAGTTCCAGGGGGGTCCCCCTTTTCCACCCTCCGATTCAGTCCCCCAAAGTTTGAAAATGCGGGGTTGAAAAAAGGGCTTTCATGCTTCTGGGACCCTTCCAGGTTTGCTATATTACTGCCCCCAAGAGGAAAGGGTGTAATAGTGAAGCGAACTTGAAAACCTTTTCTGCCTTTTTTTAGGGGAAATTTTAAGGGAAAAACTGTTTTGGGTTTCTAAAACCCCTTTTTTGTTCCCCATAAAACCTCTCATTTTTCCGAGAAACTTATAAAGGAAAGGGCACTTTTGTTTTCTTTGCAAGGGGAAAAAATTGATTTTTTAGACCCTGGGGACAGTTTTCATACTTGGCCCTTAGGGGTTCCAATAGGGGTGTGAAAAAGGTGTTTTCCCAAAAAGTAAATTTTCCTTTCTTAAATCTGCTCAAATAACTATAAAAAAACCCTTTGCCTCTCAGGGGGGAAGAGAGGGGGGGCTGAGAAAAAACAGCCAGGAAGCGGGGGGTTTGTGCAAGGTTCACTGAAATAATTCCTTCCCAACCAGGGGGATTTTTTAAAAAAAGACACGGGGCTGTTTACTGTTTTTTCTCCACAGCCCTTTCCGGGCTTTTCTTTGTTCCCTGTACAGAAAAGAAGTGCGAAAAACGAAAGGGCGGGGCCGGGTCGTCCTGTCAGCTGTGGTTTTGTCTACTGTAAATTTTTTAAGTAATAAGGGCATGAAGGGAAAGGGGTAGTCTCGAGGCTTTTACTTTTTTTTTAAACACATACTGTATATTTAGAAAAGCGATTAAATACCCATTTTAGAGGATCCCACGTCAACATTACATCGTGGCAAAACCCCTTTAAGGCCCCTAATGGTCCCAAACCCCCAAGGGCTAAAAATTACAAACAAAAACATTTTTTTTAAATCTTAAAAAGTATAAAAAAAGTAATAATTCAAAACACCAACTTTTCCCATTTTACAAATAAAAAGAGAACTATTAAAAAAATAATAGTCTGAGCTATTAATTACTAACCATATTTATCCTACATAACAAACACCATAAAAAATGCCCAACTCCAAAACGTTTTTTTTATTTTGCCATGCCTCCCTAAAATTTGAAATAAAAATGTATCAAAAAGTCGCAGATATCCAAAAATTGTATCAATGAAAACTGCACTTTAGTCCGCAAAAAGCAAGTCCTCAAATAAGTCCATAGATGGAAGATAAAAAAAGTTATTGGTCTCAGAAAATAGCGTTTCAAAGCAAATGAAAAAAAAATTTAAATTCATCAGAATAGTGCTGACTCACAGAATAAAGATAACGTCATTTATGCTGCACATTCACAGAAAGATGGTGCAATTCTATTTTTTTGCCATCCCTCCCAGCTGAGGAAAGCACAGCTGCAGGCACCATGTATCAGGTCAAGTGGGGAGCTCCATGTGGCCTTATTTGCCTGGGGCACCAAAATGCCTTCTCCCACCCCTGCTGGATGTAATCACTGTCTGCAGATCACCTGTATAGAGCTGGCATCTAACACTTTATGGTCACTGCATGGTTGTAACATTGGTCTTTGTATAGCTGTCTTTGTTCAGTGATAGTCTAGTGGTATTATTCAGACACTGTGTGGTAGTTATATGTTATGATTATTTGGTCATTGTGTACTGGTGTTACTGGTAATGTTGGTCTTGATAAAGTGGTCTTTATTTAGTAATAGTATAGTGGTATCATTCAGTCACTATGTGGTGATAATACAGCATGTGGTCATGTTCTGCAAAAAGGTGTCTCATTGCCAAGGTGCCACACAAGAAACATCTCATGATGAGTAAAACCAGTGAGCTGTCTCAGGACCTTTGCAACCTTGTTGTTGCAAAACATATTGATGGCATTGGTTACAAAAGAATGTCTTAACTACTAAAGGCTCAATTAAGCACTGTTGGGACCAAAATCCTGAAGTGGAAAGATTTAGTGGGAAGCTGGCGGCGGGGTTTATCAGTACAGCCGGCAGCCACCGCTAACAGCAGGAATGGAGTTGGCTCCATCCTGCTGTTAACACTTTGGACGCTGCAGCAATTGCATCTAGCTGAAAGAGGAACGGTGAGCAGCACCGTTCCTCCCACTGATAACACCCCCGCAATGTAATTGCAGAGGTTTGGTTGCCATGGCAGCTGAAGCCTCATGCAGACTTCCGTAGCTACCATGTATGCACACCTATTACACCCTACCATAGGCAGGGTGTAACAGGTAATAAGTGAAAATTCTATTTGTAGGATAGGGGATTGTGCCCCCTAGTGGTCAATTACCGTAGGGGGAATAAGTTTTAAAAGTAAAAAAAAAAAAATATTAAAAGTTTTACTCAACCCCCTTTGGCCACTTTATAAATAAAAATATAAAAAAGTTACAAATAAATGGTATTGCCACATCCGTAAAAGTCCAATCTATTAAAATATAACATCATTTATCCCATATGCTGTGCACCATAAGAGACAACAATTTCCAAATGCCAAAATTGTGTTTTTTTTGGTCATTTCATATCCCCCAAAAATTGGAATAATAAGTGATCAAAAAAATCGCATGAATCCCAAAATGGTACCAATAAAAACTATACTTCAGCCCACACTTTTGCTTTAAATTTTTTTTCCTTATTTTCCTTCTTTGAAAGCTATATGCGTCTTATGGTCCGGTGTGTCTTATAGTCAGAAAAATATGGCACTCTGATCAGTAAGCCGTTTATAAGGTCATTAATAAATATATTGAAAAGAAGAGGACCCAATCCTGACCCCAATTACTAGTGGGGTACCACAGGGGTCAGGATTGGGTCCTCTTTTTTTCAATATATTTATTAATGACTTTATATATGGCTTACAGAGCAGAACTGCAATATTTGCGGATGATGCAAAGCTCTGTAAGGTAATCAACACAGAGGAGGATAATAGAATATTACAGAGAGATTTAGGGAAGTTGGATACAATAATGGCAAATAAAGTTTTATTGGCAGTTTCATCTTTATGTTTTGGCTGCAGAGTGGGACAATTAACCTAACAGTGCTGTTAATTGTTTTGTCTTATTAGCTGTACTATTGGAGCCGGGTTGGGATGTGGCAAGGATAATCTCCATTGTATGTCTCCTGTTGAGAGAAACACAGAACAAGCACTTTGTACTTACTTTTGTGCATAATTAATTTCCATATTAATACATTTTATGAGATAAGCAGAACATACAGAAAGGAAGGATATTACTGGAACATCGTCAAAGCTTTTAGGAGAATGAATTAAGACAACCTTATTTTTGTTGCATCTCAGTAAGTCTTTATTATATCATTTTGAGAAAATAACATCACAATACCTGACAGTTCATGTTTAATGATATAACGGGTAAATAAAGGCATGTGTTATCAGAAAGGCAATGTGTTATTACTGTAAAGAAAATCTCTATATGTAAAGTTTAAGAAATAAGGTGATAATGTATTCTAATAGACTATTTGAAATAATTTAATAAACTATGTTAAATGGTTTAAGACTTTCCCTCTAACACCTCTGTCTGATAACATAAGCATTTCCATGTTATGCATATAAAACATGATTATTGGACATTCAGGAATCAACATTTATCTTTACAGCAAATTTACACATAGTGGATTTGCTGCAAATGGATGTCTTTGAATGCATTTTCTTTATTATTATTGCATTGTACTTATTTTGATGTAATTTTTTTTTTCCCATAAATCTCTGTCAAAACTTTTGTTCAGTTTCTATTCAGTAGCTGGCTTGTTTTCACATACAGCACGGCTATGGGTGAAAAAGGACAATGCAGCTTACTACGTATGTGAAAACATGCTGGCTACTGTATGGAAACTAAGTAAAAGTATTAATAAAGACCTAAGGGAAAGAATTTTGCACACCATAATAAACAATTGCATTCTAAGGTGTTCACATTCTTAAATTTAAAAAAAAGGTGCAAATGGATGGAAATCCAGAACTGTCTTATAGAAAAAAGTGTTTCTTTTATTAACACATTTTTAAAAATATACTGGTTACATAACAGTCTATATCTATAGATGCCTCTGCCTTTTTAATAAAGAATGTGTTACAGACAGATACACATATGACAAAGCAGAGTGAATAAACTACTTTCAAATAACCCATATAGCAGAGGTTACATCATAGATTGAAAACAAGAAACTGAAATCATTGTAAACAAAGTAAACACATATAGAACGTACCTTAAAGGGGTTGTCTCATCTCACTGTATCATAGAGCAAAGCAGCATTATTTCATTTATGCATCCTGTCACATCCTGGTCAAGCTGTCTGTAATTAGCATATTAGCTCTGTGCATTCATACTTCTATTAGTTAGTATAGATTAAACAAACAATCTCCTTATCTGAGGTCCAGAAAATCTTGAGAGCTAAAGTATACAATAGTAATAGTAATTAGTGTCTTTTGTCTGAAAGATCAAAAAAACACACAAGCTCTCAGGCTGCTGGTAGTTCTGTGTGATAACATCACTCCCTGCTATCAGATAAGACAAACAGCAGGGGAGAACAAACAAACAGGTCGGTCACTAGAGAAACCAGAAAGCCCTCAGAAGGTGATAAAATCATTTGTAGCTCCTCAACAAAAAAAAATGAACAAAGCAATATACTTGGTAAACATTTTTATTTAGTATTCCCTACATGTTGAAAGCTAATCTCTTTGTAGTGAGACAACCCCTTTAATGTTTTTTTTTCACTCCACAGTCTCTACAGGCTTACACTTTCTGTGCAGACTGTGGGAGGGTCTACAGCAGAGGCTGATATTTCAGCTTTGCTAGCTCCCATTCCTAGCTCTACCTGTTATAGTGACATAATTAATGGGTTGTGAAAAACAATGTCACTGTCCAAAGAGGGTGTCCGGCTTTAAATATGAGCTAGCAGAGCTGTATGTGTAATGGTAGATAACTTCTAGTCAGTGAGAAAAAAACCTGCCAAGACCATGGGCGATGCTAGGCAGTTTAGTTCCCTGAATAAAACTGCTGCTGCTCTGAACTGCCAATCTTCCCACAGGGCATGTTGCTGATTCTTCACTGGCTCCCGGGCGTCTGCTGTTTGCCCAAACTGCCGGCAGTCTTCTTAACTGTATGCGCTTTCTACTCCCTGCCCTGCTTTGGTTACGACCACCGGAATGTACGACACAGGCGGCATGACAATGTCATCACGCCGCTTGCGACGAATATACTGTAACTACACAGGCAGTGTGGTGACATCACAACACAGACGACACAGAGAGGAGAAAATTCTGTGTCATTGGAATTGGGAGAGCTGAGTATTATTTATTTATTTTTTCATTGGGGGATCTATAGACCTTCCTACCAGAGCCACCTATATACCAACCTACCAGGGGTCCCTATATTCCAGCCTACAGGGGGCTTCTATACACCAACCTACCAGGGGGACCCGGTGGCGTAACTTCAGAGATCGTAGCGGTCGCATTTGCGATCGGGTCCCTGAGCCAAGGGGCACACAGGTCCACTTGCCACACAGCTGCATTGCTGCGTTAACATAGACCCAGCAATACAGTGATTACAGCTGCCGCCTGCAACGCTGTAAAAATTAAGTCCAAAAACAATGGCAGGATTGCAAAGGGTTTTTTTCATTTTCATGGCTGAATGCAAAAAAAAAACTATGAAGCTCCTGGGGGGCCAAAATTGACAATAAAAACCCCAAGATGAGCCCCTGGGGGGTTTTTTAAATTTCTAAAATTGGTTACGTCGGGAAAGGTTTCACTTGTAATGAAAATTTGGGAAAGCTTTGCAAATGGTTTTTGGGCACCCACCAAAATCTGCATTTCAAGCTAAATTTGCCCCTCCTCTTTGTACCCCT
Organism: Phyllomedusa bahiana; assembly: GCA_025379985.1. Taxonomy (NCBI): domain Eukaryota; kingdom Metazoa; phylum Chordata; class Amphibia; order Anura; family Hylidae; genus Phyllomedusa; species Phyllomedusa bahiana. The sequence continues at coordinate 6,214 of JAODAL010046031.1, read as the reverse complement.
GCTTTCCCCCAAACAGAAAGTTTTACACCCCCCTTATGGGGAATTTGCCTAGCCCCCAGCTGAAACAACCCTTTACTGCCTTTAGGTGCCTTTTAGAGGGGGAGGCGTTCTTGGTTTCCTCCCAGCTTTCCCGGCGGGACACATAAAGGGACAAAGGCAGATTCCCACAGCAGCACCTCACTTTTTGGGGTGCCGCCCTCATCCCCCCTCCCGGGGACAGTGATGGGGGAAACCAAAGGCAGCGCCATTCGGTACATGCTTGCAGCCGGTAATTAAAAAACTTTTTTTAAAAAAAAAAATTTTATTTTAGTGTTTCCCTGTAATGTGAATATTTTATTTTTTAATGAACTGCCGTGTGGCGGGAAGGGCGGGGAAAATTGTGGGTTCCCACAGCACTGCGGTTGAACTGCAAGTATAAACATATTGGGGCTACGCAAAACTCACCCAAACCCTGTGAAAAAGTCATCCCATGGGGGGAATTTATTCTTTGCCAAAAAACATGTACCAGAGAGAAAGGGTTTAGAAAAAAAAAAAAAACCAAAAAACAAAAATTTAAAAACCAAAATTTAAGGAAAAAAACTACCCATTGGTTAAATTAGGAGAGCAAAAAAAATTCCCTCAGGGAAAGAACGCAAGATAGGGGCTTTTTCCCCCAAATTTACGGAACAATAAAAAATAGTTATAATAAAAACAACCTTTGTTACCCCTACAGAAAGGGATTACTGTGAAGTTAAAAAATTTTTTTAAATTATCCCAAATTTTGAGACAAGATCCCTTATTGGCTAGGATATTGGATGGGGGGTAAAATTTGGTTCCTAGGAGGAATAAAAACTTTGCAAGCGGTTTTTTCCTCCCATTTTGTTTAAAAAACCCCCGGATGGTAATAGGACAACATGGTTTGTACAACAGGGTTCATATCCATGTGGGAACACAAGATGCAAAAATTTGAAAATTTATGATAAAAAAGAACTCTTTTTGGAATTTTTGGCAATATACACAGCAAAAAGATCAAAAGTTTTTTTAAAAATTTTTAAGACACCTCATGCAATTTTTAAAAAAAATAAGTGCACACTGTGGGAAAAAAAACCCTATGTAGGTGTTTCAATCAGAGAAAAAAAAAAAACGAAAAGCAAAGAACAAACACAGGTAAAAAAAAAAACAAAAATTTTAAGTTAGGAGCGGTGGGAAACATTTTTTAGAAGAGGGCCCCAAAATGGGTCTAACAAATTTTTCATGTTATGGGTTGAAGGTGTACAAGCCAAAATTTTTAGAGGTAGTTGGGGGCAAAAAATTTAAAAAGAGAGAACTTTTGGATTTAAAGCATTTAAGGGACACGCAAAAACCCCTTTGGGGGTTTTAAAATATCGAAAAAGGCTATTATATTTACGCTGAAAGTTTTAAATTAAAAAGCCACTATGCCCGAGTCCCCCAAGTAATGTTTATGACCCAAAAGGAAATACTTTAAATTTGATTGGGTTTTAAAGGGTTTTTAAAATAAATCACAGGGGTGTTAGAGGAAGGGCCATGTTTAAAAACCGGGAAAGGGGTTTGAAAAAAGCGTTGCCTATTGTATGCACCCCCCCGGTTTTTGGGCTGCGTATTGCTACAATAAAAATTAATTTTTTTCCTGCGCTGGAATCCCCCCGAATTTTTTTTGCTTAGGACTTCACATTTATCACTACATTTTTCTTTGAGTTTTGAAGGCTATCTGGTGTGGTATGCTTGTATTTATAGTTAAAAGGGGCGGGAAATTTTTGGGGGAAGGGGTGGGGTTGGGGGGGGGGTTTTTGATTGGTAGTGGGGGGACAGGCCCCACTTGGGGACTTGTAGGGTTTCCCCAGCGAACCACACTAGATACACTATGCTTTAAGTTTTTAAAAGGGGGTTTAGTGTTGGGTGCTGGTGTGTCTGTTCCCATCCTGTCCCTACCCATTTTACCTAACTTCTGAGGGGGCCTATATACTAAAGAGGGGGGTACCCAAAGTTTAAATTAAAAAGGGTTTAAACTTGCCCGCTCATTGGGGGCTATATACTTAAAGGTTTATGTATCGGGTTCTTTAGTTCCCCCTTTATTCATTTCTGCTTCAGCTTTCAACTCTAGAAATGCAGGGGTTTTTTCCTCTCCCCCCCCGGGTGACATCATCCGCCCTTCCCGTTCCCGGGGGCTCCCCCAAGACTTTCCCCCCCCCTCCTTCTGAGGGGCCACATGTCACTTTTTGCTCTTTCCCACATCTTTTTTTGTAAGAGCTGTTAAAACCCTACCAAAAAAGGCTGTTTTAATTAGACTGAAACCCCTGATTTTCTTCTCCTTTCACAAACTGGGGATTTGTTCGTTTAATCCAAACTTTTTATGAAACCGGGAAAGATCCCTTCTATCAGGAGAGTTTGGCACCCCAGGCACAACTTTTGCCCTTTTTATTGTAGAATCTGCTGCAGTTTTTTTTGTGCTGGGGTGGGAAAAGAAAATTGCTACGGCCCCCCACTCTGATCAAACCAGGGGGACACCAATGGGTGTTTTTGATTGTGGGGAAGGTTTGGGTGGGATTGGGGCCTGGGTGCAGAGGGAAAAAAATGTGCCGGTCCCTTTCCCTTTTAGGGAAAGGGGAATTAACTTCCCGGGAAAAACGCGATGGGGGTGAACAGAAGTTTAAAAGAGCCTCAGCTAGTGAAATGAAAGGGGGAGGGATCAGAAAAAGAAATGGGTATCAGTGTAAACAGAATAGAAGATAAAAAAAAACTGTGAATTTCAAAACACTTTTCTAAAGACATCTAATCCCCAAAGTTTCTTGTTTTCACTGCCCCCTTTTTCTTTAAGGGCCATTTTAATTAAATGATAAACCCCTTTAATTCCCTACTGGGGGGGAGGGTTTTTAAATTATGAGGGGGGGGGGGTTTTAATTTGGGGGGGGTAATTTTTAATTTGTCAGAGGCCTTCCCTACTTACATTCCCACTGGGGCCCTTATAGCTACCTAATTTGGGCCCTATTTCTGTTATTAAAAAGGGGGTTACATACCTATGAACCGAATTTGGACTTTCCCTATTTAAATGGACGGTCCCAACTTCCCCGACTTCTATTTTGAGGTCTAACAACCTAAAGGAGATTTAATTTTGGGCTAATTGGGGGGTTTTTTTTTTGGTGGTACCTACTGGGAAAATGGGGGGCCCGTAATTGGCTGGGGCACTTTCACTTTGGGGGACAAAAATTTTGTGGGGGACCCGATGGCATGATTAGGATTTAGGGTGCTATAATGAGGAAATAATGTCTTAGGGAGTTTGTCAGGGTGGGGTTGTGGGAAGTGAGAAGTGTTTGGGTTTAAAATTTTCAGGGAACGTCATGGCCGGAAAATCATCTGGTGTTTTTAAAAACTGGATGGGGAAAAAAGGAAAAGAGAAAAAAAAAAGACGACTCATTTTGAGTCCCCTGAATGTAACTTCCCTTTTAATCACTTATACGCCTGCAGAGCCTGTGTACATGGGGAATGTCACTGTATGGGGTATTATGGGGCTTTTAAAGTAAGGTTTTTTATTCAGTAACGGGTACATTTGTTTTTTTTCTCATCTCTTTATTTTTATGACATGGGTAGTTTTTATTTTTTTTTATTTGGCAATATCGGGGGTTTTTTTTTATTTTGATTTGGGGGGTTAAAATTGGTGATATTACTGTATCCCCAAAATATTTTTGGGGAAATACAAAAAAACAGGTCCCGGAATTTTTGTTAAATTTTGAAGGTAAACCATATGGGGTATTATAACTATATGTTTTTATATGTGGGGTATTATTTGGTCTTTTTGCATATTTTATTATTTGATATAATTGGGGCTTTTAATTTCTGGGTTTGGTCATAACATTATGAGGTATTTACTATAAAAAGGTACACGTGATGATGTGGCATATTTTTTGGGCCTTTGTTTACGTATTTCCTGCGAATAAAACCCAAAACTTGTAAATTAAACGCACGTGTAAATTTTTAAAAAAAAACCCCAAAAAAAAGGTGCAATTGCATTTTTTCCTGTCCTTACCACAAAGATTTTTTTTTGGGGGGACAAGGGAGAGGGCAATTGGTGGCAGATGCTTTGGATGTATAACTTGTTTTTCTTTTTTTTTCTCTAGCCCCCATTTAAATTAAAACTTTTTTCATTTTGACAATAAATAGAAAAAATTTTATCCTTCACCCAAAGTAGGAACCTTTTTTTTAAAAAGTTTGTGCTCACACCGTTGTCCAGTTTTAGGGGGGCCCAATCTGAAGTTTTGCACCAGGGCCCACGAACCTTTTGGCTATGCCCCAGGGGGGACCTATTTTCTAACTTACCAGGTTGACCTATATACCAACCTACTTGGGGGCCCTACATACCTACCAACCAGGGGGACCTATATACCAACCTACCAGCGGGGCCTATATATCTATTAACCTACTGGGGGCCCTATCTACTACCTACCTACTAGGGGGACTTATATTCCTACCAAACTACTGAAGGGCCCTATATACCTACCTACTAGGGAAACATATACTTATCAAACTAGGGGGACTTATATACTTACCAACCTACTTGAGGGACATGTAGACCTACCAACCTACTAAGAGAACTTATATAACTATCTGCATACTGGAGGGATCCATATACCTACCAACTTACAAGGCAGACCTTTATACCTACCTACATACTAGGGGAAACTATAGACCTACCAACCTACACAGGGAACCTACATACCTACCAACCTACTGGGGAGAACTATACACCTACCTACATATTAGGGGACCTATACACATACCAACCTACTATGGAATATATATCTACATACCTATCGACTAGATTGATCTATATACCTACCTATCTAAGGTGGGGGAGGGGCTATAAACCTACCTTCCAACTAAGGAGTCCTACACACCTACCTACTGGGGGCATGTCTATATACCTCACTACCTTATGGGGGCCTATATAGGAACAATGGGTGACACTCTAACCCCCTCAGCAGGCAGCCAGCTTTCCGATCATAGAAAAGCGGGTTTCTTTGAGGGATAGAGCATCACCATGATTTCCTTTAGGCCCCCATTAGGCTCATGGGATATATAAACTCTCCCAATAAGTATGTAAGTATATAGATGCTGGAAAAGTGAGGATTCTAAAATGTTTGTGTGGTAAATTCTGCAGAGACATGTCGTGGCCAGGAGAAGTTATCATGGCATTCTCAGCCAGAAGAAAAAGGGAAGTGAATGACCCATCAGAGAAGGCACCACCTGTGAGTCACTGGATATTACTGCAGTGTAATCACTTATATGTCTGCAGAGCATCTCTATACTACTGGTAGTCACATCTGGGGGTATTTGGTAACTTTATGACTATTATTTATAAGGTAGTACACTGTCATACATAGATGAGTGCTTTGAACATGCATTTCTCAGCGCTGATTTTCATTGTACACTGTATTGCTGATGTGATGTACACTATATGGAATGCGGGTAAAATTAGTGACCAGAACATATGTTTTTTTTCTCCATAAAAATATATGTTGCAGTGTTTTTATTGAGCAAAACATAACACACCAGGTTTTAGGGTTAAAGTTTTTCTCATTAAAAATATAATATCATAGACTTAAAAGTAAGCTCCATCCTGCTGATATGACACAGCAGGAAGTGAAGTCACCATTCTATCATGGCTGCTAGAAAAAAGAGAGGTGGTCTAAGAAACCTTCTGTAAACAAGCAGGAGGTAAAAACTGCTCTAACTCTGAAATTATTCAAAATTGAAGCAGCAATATATATGGTAATAATCTCTATTTACCTAGCATTTAAAGCTAATCAATGAGATGGGAAAACCCTTTTAATAAATATCTAACATATCCCTCCTCAAGTTTAACTCTTTATCTAATTTTTTAAATTTAGATAGCTTTTTCAGTTTAATAATGTATTCAGTTTTATAATGTATTCTATACCCTAGGAACAGAGACTATTAATCTTTCTGATGTGTGTTTCAATACAATAGTTAGGAATTCCTGACATATTACAAACCTTTTTTCTAACATCGAAAATGTGTTTAAGTCTTCAATTTTCTCATAGTGCAGCCCAGATGCATTAGATTGCACACAGTATATATGACTATGTAGACACCATGATTAGAACCTGTAAAGTGGTTTATGCTGTCCTATCTGACAGCAGGATGTGATAGAAGAAGAAAAGCTGAGCTCTGCTATATATAGGTTTTTTTAGATTTTAAG
>JAODAL010046030.1:0-31353 GCA_025379985.1 Phyllomedusa bahiana | reverse complement strand
CCAGCTTAAGATATGGGGGGATATTTGGTCTCAACACGATTTTTTTTGGATGTGTTCGGCCCCAAAATGGGGATTTTGGGTACCCAAATGGAAGGGAATGGCCCCGGCTGCCCACGCCATAGAGGTGTTGTCTGTCGGCCGGTATTTGAGGGCCCTTTAGCCGCTGGAGGAGTCATTACAAAAAAGCATGGCTTTCCCAATAATGTGGTCTTTGTTCCTCAAGATGTCGGGAAATGGATCTTGTGTGTTGTGGCCCAATTGCCGGGGTCACGATTTTTTCCCGGTGTATTTCACTTTCCTCTTAAAACAGAAAATGGTCCTTTAAAAAATTTTTTTTAAAAATGATCATTTTTACGCAATTTTTATTTCTTTTAACAGTTCTTTTGCGGTTTTGCTGTGAGGAGACGTAAAAGCGAAAGGGGTTTATGACAACACCGTTTCCTTTATCATTTATTTTAGAAGTTTTCGTTTTTTGTCAAGGGTTTTGAGGTTGTTGCTGTGAGATACGCATAATTATGGTCCTTTGTAATGAAATGTGGCTTCTAAGGGCTTTTCTCCTCAAAATTTTTAAACAGTGGCTGAAAAGTATTTTTATAATTTTTTAGGTCTGTCTTTGAAATGCAGAAAATTTACAGGCCCTATTATAAAAAAATGTTGTTTCAACAGCATTTGTTTTACAATTGTAAAAAGGGGGTAAAGGGGTATGTTTTTGAATTTTTGGGGGGCTTTTTGCTTTGAAATGCAGAAAAATACAGGTTACTATAAAAAAATGTTGTTTCAAAAGACTTTTGTTCTTCAAAATTTGTCAAAGTGGTCATGGGTAGTTTTAAATTTTTTTGGGGGCATTTTGCTGTGCATGCAGCATTATCAGGTCTTTTAAAAAAAAAATGTTGTTTTAACGACTTTGTTCTCAAATTGTAAGAGTGGTAAAGGGGGGAGGGTTTGCTGTCAGAAAAAGGAATAGGTAGGCACTTTTAAATGGAAACATATTTCAAAAAGACTTGTTTTTGCAGTTTTTTAACAGGGTTCAAATTTTGTATTTAGACAACCCCTTTTAAAACAATTAAAAAAAAGAAACAAAGCATGGTGGGTTCCTCCTATTTTAAAAGTGTTTTCTGAAAATTAAATCTAAAAAAATTTTATGTACAAATGTGTAAAAAATTCCTCTGAATTTTTAAAGGGAGGTACAGGGGAAAACTTGCCAGTGTAGGTTATTTAGAGGGCAGGGTTGGAGCCCGGAAGAGAAAAAGTACAGAGACAATTTTTTCCAGAAATTGAGTAAATTTAGAAATAGAATGCCCAAAAAAAAAGGGACCGGGTGGGAAAAGGAGATTTTAAACCCCAGTATTTCCCGTGAAGTCAATTTGGGCCGCATCATTGGAGGGGCAAACGTCCCGGCAGGGAAAGTATTGTCCCGTGAAAATAAAATGGTGGTTTAAAGACTCCTTTTTCCCGGGATTTTTTAAAAGGGGTCATGAGGTTTGGGGCTCTGTGTGGCCCAGGACAGGGATAGTCAATGTCCCGTAACTAAATGGTGGTTGAAAGATCCTTTTTCCCGGGATTTTTAAAATTGGGGTCATGCGGTTTGGGGCTCTGCTGTGGCCCGGAAGGTAAGTAATGTCCCGTTTTTAACTAAAATGGTGGTTGAAAAAACTCCCTTTTTCCGGCACTTTTTAAAAGTGGGGGTTTGCAGGTTTGGGGTCATGCTTTTGGCCCGGGGTTAGAAGTCCGTGAAAAAAAAAATGGTGGTTTAAAAGCTCTTTTTTCCGGCACTTTTTAATCTGGGGTCATGCAGGTTTGGGGTTTGCTGTGGCCCAGGACGGGTTTGTAAAGTCCATGGAAACTAAAAAGGTGGTTGAAAGACTCCTTTTTCGGATTTTTAATCTGGGGTCATGCGGTTTGGGGTCATGTGTGGACCCGGGGCAGGGGTATTTAATGTCCGTGAAAAAATGATGGTTCAAATATACTGCCTTTGGGATTTTTTATTTTGGGTAAAGAGGTTTAAGGGTCATGCTGTGGGGCAAGACAGGGATAGTGAATGGTTGTGGTTTTTTTTGTGGCTTTTATAACTAAGTGTGTTGCCAAGAGTAGCCATCCATTTGATTTGTGGATGTTAATTCCAGCTTCTCCAGCCCTGCTTGGGTGTAAGAATGAAGGTGTTGTTGCTCTCCCATAGACTTTAATGGTCATCGATCATAATCTACCATCGACTACGGCTACTTGGCACTCTACTGCTGTCACGTCGCTGATGTTGTTTCACCATGACATTTGGGGAACGTGAAGCAGACGCAACAGATGTCTCCAGTTGATCAATCAGCAAGGTCTCCATTTCCTGCATTTTACTCTCTATTTGGGTGGGTGGAAGAAAAGTGCTGAGTTTTGTTTTGTACCGGGGATCCAGGAGGGTGGCCAACCAGTAACTGTTGTTCATTTTGATGGCCTTAATGCGAGGATCATGTTGGAGGAAATGGAGCATCCAAGCACTCATGTGAGAGATGGAGCCTTGATTTCCCAAGCCTCTGGGTCGAGGGGCACTAGCAAACTGATCTTCCTCATCTTCCTCCTCCGCCTCATATTCGCGCCAACCTCTTTCCAAGGCAGGGACGTCGGTAACGTCGGTGTCTAGGAATACCTCCTCCTCCTCCTCCTCCTCCTCCTCCTCCGCTGCCTCAGGCACAGCTTCAACACAGCCCTGACTTGCCTGAGATGATGCACCCTGAGAGCTGATGCGTCACCTTGCACTAGCCTGGACCCGAACCACTGCCTAATGAAGACCGATGAAATTGTGAAACTGTCGGGCTTTGTGGATTTGACGGAGAGAAAGGCTCCGTGTCCGCATCTGTGTCCGTCTCCTCCTCCGTCGCTGGCGGGATCTGTTGTTTCAGAGTGTCCAACGATCGTTCCAGAACTAAGATCACCACAATGCTCATGCTGACAAGGGCATCGTCCGCACTGACCATTTTGGTGGCTTCTTCAAAACTGGCAAGGATGGTGCAGAGCTCTTTCACCTGCCTCCACTCTCGGTGGCTCAACACCCTGAGGTCCGCACCGCTGCTTGTCAGGCCATGTGTCACTTCGTACTGTGTAATGGCATTGCGCTGCTGCCACAATCGCTGGAGCATGTGGAGGGTGGAATTCCAGCGTGTTGCCACGTCAACAATGAGACGGTTGATGGGGAGGCCGAGCTGACGCTGCAACGCAGCCAGGCGGGACGAAGCAGGGTGCGAATGGTGGAAGTGCGAACTTAGACTTCGAGCCTTCCTCAGCAGGCAGTCCAGACCCGGGTAGCTCTTTAGAAATTTCTGGACGACAAGGTTCATGACTTGTGCCAGTCAAGGGATGTGCTCCAGCTTACCGATCTTAAGGGTGGCCAGCAGATTTTGCCCGTAATCGCACACCACCTTGCCTGGCACAAGGTTCTTGTCACCCAGCCAGCGCTCGGTCTCGTTGCGGAGAGCCGTCCACAGCTCCTGACCTGTGTGTGGACGGTCTCCAAGACAGATTAATTTCAACACGGCCTGGTTTCTCTGGGCACGTGATGCCACCAGAGGGGGGAAGAACCCTGCACCATCCCTGCGGTTTTGAAGAGCGTGCGCTGAGCCTGAGAGCCACCGTCACCCCCAGAGACATCCACCCAGCTCACCCAGTGAGCTGTCACAGAGATATAGCGGCCTTGGCCGTGCTTACTAGTCCATGTGTCGGTGGTCAGATGGACTTTTCCGGCCACAGATGCAGACAACACGCTCGTGGCTGGCCAGGGCAGGGACGGCTTTTCTGGCAAAGAAATGCCTGCTCGGCATCTGGTATTGGGGGCAGGCAAGGGCCATGACGTGGCGGAACCCATCTGTGTCCACCAGACGGAAAGGCAACATTTCCAAGGCCAAAAGCCGACATTCAGGCTTTTGGCTGTGGGATGGTTTGGGTTAAGGTTTTTCTTCTGCTCCCAAACCTGAAAGACAGAAGGCTGGCTGCTAGACTGGCCGCTGTACGGCGTGCAGGTCATCAAACTGGCGGAAGGAGAAGGGGTAGGATGGGTCTCTGGTGGTGCTGGTGGTAATCGGGCGACGGTGGAGGCTGAAGCGGAGGCTGATCCCTGATCATGACTCTGAGAGACATGGGCAGCTGAGGAACGCTTGGTGGTGGCGGAGGAGGAGGAGGCGGAGACAGAGGGTGTGACAGTGGTTGGAGGCCTGGCGTCGGTCTGGCCTTTTTTGACCAAGTGTTGCCTCCATTTCAACTCATGCATTCGCTGCATGTGACTAGACATGTTGGTGGTGGTTAAACACCTAAGGTTCTTGCCTCTACTTATGCGTTTACGGCAAAGGTGGCATATGACATCGCTGGGTTAATCAGAGGCTTGCTCAAAGAAGGCCAGGCTTGAGAGGTCCTGGACCTTTTTGATGGCGATAAGCAAGGAGCGTGGTTTGCGCTGAACGTGGCTGGCGGAATCATATCAGCGGACTTCTGCGACCGCCCTCTCCCTTTTTGAGGCGGAACCCGTACTGACACTACCCCATCGTCTTCCTCCTCGTCCAGGGATGAAGCGCCCGCAAGCAAATTCTGCTGAAAAGACCATGTTGGATCCGCAATGTCGTCATCATCATCATCAACAACACAGGTGACTTCATCGTCCTAACATTCTGCATTCTGCGGGCTACAAGCAAGAGGGACTGCAAGGCGTTGCTGATCGCCCGGGATTTTTGCCGATTGACCGGCTTCCTTCTCCTCCTCTGATGGCATCAGTAATGGGCGTCAGAGCAGATAATATCATCCTCTTTGGCCTCTAGATCTTTTTCACATGCTTTGACCCAACCGCATTTTGTCCTCAAAAGAGGGTTTCAGAAAATGGATTATCCACAGTGGTGGGTTACACGAGTTGATATTTGGGCTGCTTCATGTTGGACGATGCTAGGTTGATGCTGAAGACGACATTTGTGGCGTGGATGGGAGGATGAGGAGGTAAGACTGCTGGATGCAGGTGCACTAAACACTGAAGGGACAGATTGGCGGACGGCTATGTTCGTTTACTGAGAGTTCACAGGGCTGACCCCAGCGATGACAGGCTTGAGGTCCTGCACTGACGATCCGCTGGCAAGGTGTTGTCGCCAGAACTTGGAAGGAGCACCTTCTCTGATCACCTCTTCCTCATGTCCTACCCCCTTGTGGCTCGCTTTACACTGCATTTCATCATGTTCAGAAATATAAAAAAATTTGAGAAGGTATGGAAGAGTTCTGAAAGTCTTTATTAAAGACGGCAAATACACACTATTCTCAAATCCTCAAATCAAAACAAAATTGCTTGGATCATTTAAACCTGCACAAAGTAGATCTATCAACAAAGCTTGACTGACCAAAAGTGAAAAAACATCTGTTGAAATGTATACGGATATTAAAAGGTATTTTTGGCACCTTTTAAATCACCTGTGGTGACTACAAAATTGCTGTATTAAATTTAACTGCAAATAGATTACAACAAAGCTGGCTGCGCCAAAGTGAAAAAAACACGTATCTGAAATGTATTCGATAATAAAAGGTAATTTTGGCACCTATCAATTCCACTTTTTGGTCATAATAAGTGCTGTATTCTCATTAAGTGCAAGGTGCCTCAATGAACAAAGCTGTAGTGTGCCAAAGGTGAAAAAAACACGTATCTGTAATGTATTCGGTAATAAAAGGTATTTTTTTTTTTTACCCCTTTTTGTGGCACTATCAATTCACTGTGGTAATTACACAATTGCTGGATTCACATTTAAGTGCAAGGTGCCTCTATGACCAAGCTGTAGGGGCCGAAGTGAAAATACAAGTATCTGTAATGTATTGGAAATAAAAAAAGGTATTTTTTGGCCACCTATCAATTCACCTGTGGTCAACTTACAAAAGTGCAGTATTCTCATTTATGTGCAAGTGCCTAATAAACAAAGCTGAGGCGCCAAGTGAAAAACCACGTATCTGTACTGTATTCGGATAATAATAGGTATTTTTGGCACCTATCAATTCACCTGTGGGAACTACACAATTGCTGGATTCACATTTAAGGGCAAGGTTCTCTATGAAACAAGCGGGTAGGCCGAAGTGAAAAAACAAGTATTGTAAGGTATTCGGATATTAAAAGGTATTTTTTGCCACCTATCAATTCACCTGTGGTAACTACACAAATGCTGGATTCAAATTTAACTGCAAGGTTGGTTTATAAACCAAATTGGATGGGCCAAAAAGTTGCAAAAAACACGTATCTGTAATGTATTAGCTAATAAAGGTATTTTTTGGACCTATCAATTCACTTGTGGTAACTATCACAATTTCTGGATTCAAATTTACTGCAAAGGTGGCTCTATCACAAATCTGTGACTGAGCAAAGTGCAAAAAACATGTTATCTGTAATGTATTCGGATAATAAATGGTATTTTTGGCACTTCAAATTCACCTTGTGGTGATAACAAATTGCTTATTCACATTTAAGTGCAAGGTGCCTTAATGAACAATCGCTGTTCATGCGCCAAAGTGGAAAAACACTATCTGTACTGTATTCGGATAAAAAAGTATTTTTTGGCACCTATCAATTCACTGAGGTAACTACATAATTGTGGATTCAAATTTAACTGCAAGGTGGCTCTCTCACAAATCTTGACTGACCAAAAGTGAAAAACACCGTCTGAAATGTATCGGATATTAAAAGGTATTTTGGAACTTTCAATTCACCGGTGGTGATACAAATTGCTGTATTCAAATTATAACTGCAAAGTAGATCTATCAACAAAGCTGTAATGCGCAGTGAAAAAACACGTATCTGTAATGTATTCGGTAATAAAAGGTATTTTTGGCACTATTAATTCACCTGTGGTAACTAACATAGCTGGATTCAAATATAACTGCAAGGTGGCTCTTATCAACAAAATTGATGGGGAAAAGTGTAAAAAACAGTATGGTATGTATTCGGTATAATAAAAGGTATTTTTTTGCACTATCCAATTTCACCAGTGGTAATACAAACTGCTGGATAAATTTAATGGCAGGGTGTCTATCAACAAATCTGGACTCGGCAAAAAGTGCAAAAAACACGTATTCATAAAGTATTAGGATATATAAAAGGTATTGTTTGGCAATTCAATTCACCTGTGGAAACTACCCTTGCTGGATTCTCAACTTTAACTGCAAGGTGGCTCTTAACTAATCTGGATGGGAAAAGTTCAAACAACATGTATTTTTAATTGATTGGATAATAAAAGGTATTTTTTGGGCACTATCAATTCACTGTGGTGTCTACAAAATTGTGGATTCACATTTCAGTGCAAGGTGCCTTAATGAACAAGCTGTAGTGCGCCAAAGTGAAAAAAACACCTTCTTGTAAATGTATTCGGATACTAAAGGTCTTTTTTGGCACCATCAATTCACTGAGGTAACTACACAATTGTGGATTCACATTTAATGCAGGTGGCTCTATCAACAAAATCCTTGATGACCAAACGTGAAACAAAAACACCTGTCTGAAATGTATATGGATATTTAAAAGGTATTTTTGGCACTTTCATTTCATCCCGTGGGTGACTACAAAATTGCTGTATTCACTTTAACTGCAAAGTAGATCTATCAACAAAAGCTGGCCTGCGCCAAAGTGAAAAAAAACGTATCTGAAATTGTATATTTTTTGGAATAATAAAGGACTTTTTGGACTATCATTCACTGTGGTGACTACAAAAATTGCTGTATCCATTTAACTGGCAAGGTGCTTTAATGACAAAGTGTAGTGCGCCAAAGTGAAAAAAACACGTATCTGTAATGTATTTGGATTATAAACGTATTTTTTGGACCTATCAATTCAACTGTGGTGATAAAAAATTGCTGTATTCAAATTTACTGCAAAGTAGATCTATCAACAAAGGTGGCCTGCGCAAAGTGAAAAAACAGTATCTGAAATGTATATCGGTTAATAAGGTATTTTTGGACCTATCATCACCTGTGGTGAATACAAAATTGCTGTATCACATTTAAGTGTAAGGTGCCTCAATGAACAAAGCTGTAGTGCGCCAAGTGAACAAAAAACACGTATCTGTAAATGTAATTTGATTATAAAAGTATTTTTTGGCACCTATCAATTCATGTGGTACCTACACAATTGCTGGATCACATATACTTGCAAGGTGCTTATAACAATCAGGCTGGCAAAAGTGCAAAAAAAACATCTCTTGTATGTATTCATTTTTCTTTTTTTTTTTTTTTTTTTTTTTTTTGTTGTTTTTTTTTTTTTCTTTTTTTTTTTTTTTTTTTTTTTTTTTTGTTTTTTTTTTTTTTTTTTTTTTTTTTTTTTTTTGTTTTTCTTTTTTTTTTTATTTTGTTTTTTGATATGTTATTTTTTATTCTGTTATTTTTTTTTTATTTTTTTTTTCTGTTTTTTTTTATTCTTTTTTTTTTTTTTTTTTTTTTTTTTTTTTTTTTTTTTTTTTTTTTTTTTTTTTTTTTTTATTTTTTTTTTTTTATTTTTTTTTTGTTTCTTTTTTTTTTTTTTTTTTGTTTTTTTTTTTTTTTGGATAATAAAAGGTATTTTGGCACCTTTTCAATTCACTGTGGTGACTACAAAATTGCATGTATTCACATTTAAGTGCAAGGTGCCTCCATGAACAAGCTGTAGTGCGGCAAAGTGAAATAAACACGTATCTGTAATGTATTCGGATAATAAAAGGTATTTTTTCGGCACCTATAATTCTCTGTGGTCATACACCAATGCTGGATTTCCAAATATAATTGCAAGGTGGCTCTATCAACAAATTGGACTGGGCAAAAGTGCAAAAAACAGTATCTTAAGGTATTCGGATAATAACAGGTATTTTTTGGCACTTTAATTCCACTGTGGTGACTACAAAATTGCGGTATTCACATTAAGTTGACGGTGCCTCAAATGAACAAAGCTGTAGTGCCGCCAAAGTGAAAAACACGTATCAGACATGTATTGGATATAAAAGGTATTTTTTGGGCACCTATCAATTCACTGTGGTGCTACAATGCTGGATTCAAATTTAACTGCAAGGTGGCTCTATCAACACAATTGGGACTGGTGCAAACGTGCAAAAACCAAGTATCTGTATGTATTCGGATAATAACAAAAGGTATTTTTTGGCCTTTCAATTCACCTGTGGTAACTACACAATTGCTGGATTCAAATTAATGCAAGATGGGCTATCAAACAAAATCTGAAACTGAGCAAAAGTGCCAAAAACACGTATCTGTAATGTTTTCGGATAATAAAAGGTATTTTTTGGCAACCTATACATTCCACCTGTGGTGCTACAAATTGCTGTATTTCATCAATTTAAGTGCAAGGTGCCTCAAGACAAAGCTGTGTGTGGCTAAGTGAAAAAAAGTATCTGTAATGTATAGATATTAAAGGTATTTTTTGGCACCTATCAATTCACCTGTGGTACTATACAATAGCTGGTATTCAAATTTAACTGCCAAGTGGCTATAACAAATTGGACTGGGCAAAAGTGCAAAACATGTATCGTTGTAATGTATTCGGATAAATAAAAGGTATTTTGTGGCACCTATCAATTCACCTGTGGTAACTACCACAATTGTGGATTCACATTAACTGCAGGTGGCTTATCCACAAATCTGGACTCGGTAAAGTGCAACAAACACGTATCTGTAATGGTATTGGATTAATTAAAAGGTATTTTTTTTGGCACTTCACTTCACCTGTGGTAACTACACAATGCTGGATTCAAATTTAATGAAGGTGGCTCTATCAACAAATCTGGACTGGGCAAAGTGCAAACAACATGTATCTGTACTGTATGTCGGATTAATAAAAAGGTATTTTTTGGCCACTATCAATTCACCTGTGGTGACTACCAAATATTGGCTATATTCACATTTAAGTGCAAGGTGGCCTCAATGAACAAAGCTGTAGTGCGGCAAAGTGAAAAAAAAACGTATCTGTATGTATTCGGATAATAAAAGGTATTTTTAGGCACCTATCAATTCATGTGTTAACTATACACTTGATGGCTTCAAATTTAACTGCAAGGTGGCTTTATCAACAATCTGGGACTGGGCAAAGTGCATAAAACATGTATCTGTACTGTATTTGGATAATAAAACGGTATTTTTGGCACCTATCAATTCACCTGTAGGTAACTACCACAATTGCTGGATTCAACTTTAACTGCAAGGTGCTTTTATCAACAATCTGGATGGGCAAAAGGCAAAAAACTGATCTGTAATATATTCGATTGAATAAAAGGTATTTATGGAACCTATCAATTCACCTGTGGTGACTACAAAAGTTGCTGTATTCAAATTTACTCAAAGTGAGATCTATCAACAAAGCGGGCTGCGGCCAAAGTGAAAAACACGTATCTGAAATGTATTCGGATATAAAATGTTTTTTGGCACCTTTCTATTCACCTGTGGTGACTACAAAATTGCTGTATTCACATTTAAGGCATGTGCTTCAATGAAACAAAGCGTAGTACGCCAAGTGGAAAAAACACGTATCTGAAATGTATTCGGTTATTAAAAGGTATTTTTTGGCACCTATCAATTCACCTGTGTAATACACAATTGTGGATAAATTTAAACGCAAGGTGGCTCTATCAACAATATTGGATGGGCAAAGTGCAAAAACATGTAATCTGTAATGTATTCGGATAATAAAAGGTATTTTTTTGGACCTATCAATTCACCTTGTGGTAAAACTACACATTGCTGATTCAAATATTACCTGCAAGTGGCTCTATCAACAAATTGGGATGGGCAAAAGTGCAAAACACATGTATCTGTAATATATTGGATAATCAAAGGTATTTTTGGCACCTTCAATTCACCTGTGGTGACTCAAAATTCTGTATTCAAATTAAAACTGCAAAGTAGTTCTATTCAACAAAGTGGCCTGCGCCCAAGGTGAAAAAAAAACAAGTATGCTGAATGTATTTCGATAATAAAAGGTATTTTTGGCACCTTCCAATTCCACCTGTCGTGACTAAAAATTGCTGTATTCCCACATTAAGTGCAAGGGTGCCTCAATGAACAAAGCTGTAGTACGCCAAGTGAAACAAACACGTATCTGTAATGTTTTCGGATAATAAAGGTATTTTATTGGCACCTATCAATTCACTGTTGGTTAAACTACAACAATTGCTGGATTCAAATTTAAACTGCAAGGTGGCTCTATCAACAAATCTGGACTGGAGGCAAAAGTGCAAAAAACACGTATCTGTAATGTTTCGGATAATAAAGGTATTTTTTGGCTCCTATCATTCACTGTGGTTAACTACACAATGTGGATTAAATTTATACTGCAAGGTGGCTCTATCAACAAATCTGAATGGGCAAAGTGCAAAAAACACGTATTGTAATGTTATTCGGAATATAAAAGGTATTTTGTGGCACTACAATTCAACTGTGGTGCTACAAATTGCTGTATTCACATTAAGTACAAGGTGCCTCAATGAACAAAGCTGTAGTGCGCCAAAGTGAAAAAACAGTTTCTGAATGTATTCGGATAATAAAGAGTATTTTTGGCACTTTCAATTCACCTGTGGTGACTACAAAATTTGCTGTATTCACATTTAAGTGCAGGTGCCTCAAATGAAACAAAGCTGTTAGTGTGCAAAAGGAAAAAAACATGATCTGATAATGTATTCGGATACTAAAAGGTAATTTTGGCACCTATCAACCTGTGCTGGACTACAAAAATTGCTGGATTCTAATTTATGCAGTTGGCTATATCAACAAAGCTGGTATGGGCAAAATTGAAAAGAACACTATCTGAAAATTGTATATGATAATAAAAGTGGAGTTTTGCACCTAACCAAAGGAGACCTGCAGTTACTAGAAAAGATGTTTATCCTAATATAAGTTCAGGCTGCCCAATATCAGGAAATATTTAATAGAAAACTGGTTAAGCATAAAGATTGCAGTGCAATGTTACACTAAGTCTTGGTGAACTTTATCCAGTTATTCTTTATAGAAAGCTTGTTCCGTGTTTGCAACAGGGGGTCCCCCCCCCCGCTCCCCTCGTGACTTTTACAGCGGTAGATGCTGCTTTAAAATTTCTACTAACTACATATAATCGTCCCAATCTCTGATCTATCTAAGTTGTAAGGATCACAGCTAACAGTTAGAGTTTCTCTGTGAAGAATATAGAATAATTTCGGCTGAGCTGTTTGGACACAGGCAGAGCGCACGTCCTCCTGCTATGAGACGCTGAGAGACACTGATCATGAACAGGAAGGGCTGTTCTATGTAAAACAGAGGTCAATGTGATTTTCCAGCCATCGCAACATACACATCCCAGTCATGACGTCGCACACACATCTCACTTGCTCTATTTGTAAGCTGATTTGTGGCCACCAAAATGACAGGAATCGCCAAAAATGGCGCGATCTTAATAGATGATGCACAATTTTAACCTAAATTATCGTGACAAAAATTTCGCCCAACATAAAAACTGTGCCTTTTTAAACTTTGCGAATTAATCGCTAAACCTATTGGGACCATGTACTGGGCCCCCTTGAGCTAGGGGGAGGTAGCTAAAACCGTTTTTGATCAAAAACTAAAACTAAAAAACCCCCGGGTTTTCATTTTTTCCTTTAGCGTAATGCATTTTTAAAAATTTCCCCTTTACCTTGATGCTTTACTTATTTTTTTAGTGTGCCACGATATTTTATTATAGAAAAATTTTTGGAACCGACATGAAAAAAAAGGGCCCTTTAAACGTTTTTTTTGATGATCCGGGCGGACTGGAGAAACCTCCTTTTAAACTTTGATGTCAGCTAGTGGCATCTCATGCGTGACACCTGCCATTTGATGGGGCCTTTTTGAGAAGGCCACGTTTTTTGTCAGCCCCCCAGGAAGGGGAGAATAACGTCATTCCCCTGTTTTCATGCCCGGAACAAAAGTAAAAAATCTGTCTGGGCAGGGGGGGGAGATGTGACGACACATCTCGAAGCCACATGAGTCCCGGGGGGACTGAACTGGAGGGGGAGGAACATTGGAGCAGAAGCATTTTTGGTGAAAAAGATGTTTTTTTCCCCGGGGTTTGGAGAGGAGGAGCAGGGGCCAGTGGGGGGATAGATGGAGATAGGAAGACGAGGCAGATGACCCCAACACCGTGGCAGTATACGTGGGGAGAAAGGGAGGGAGTCCCCCCGGATTCACTTGTCAGAGGCCCGCAGCAGTGATTTGCTTGGTATGACAGCCAATATCACCATCTGGCAGAGGGGTGACTTCGGCTCTCCTCCATTGGACCCCCGCTACCGGGCCAAAATGGGAAACCTTTTTTCCCAGCGTTTAGAAGGGGGGACAAAACCAAATACATAAGAAATCCTCCCTAGTAATTGGGCCCCGCCCATGTCGGGATCCACCCTCTCTGACGGTCTGCCGGGGGGGTTTTTCAGCACTCACGTACTAAATGCCGCGGTGCGTGGGAAGGTGGGGGGGTAGGATCAGCACCAGCTCCATCAGCAGCAACCTAAGTCTGGAGTCGCTGATGAGCAGCTTCCTTCATCCGCCTAGTGAGGAGGGCAGTCGCCAGCAGCAGCAGCAGCAGGACCTGGAGCAGACCCTGAACCAACAGGTGGTGGCCTACTTGGACAACACTCTGACACCCCAATTAGAAGATTCGCGGGACTACTGGGCAGCCAAACTGGATGTGTGGCCGCAACTTGCCGAGTTTGCAGTAGAGAAGCGGTCCTGCCCGGCCAGTAGTGTGGCATCAGAGCGGGTGTTCAGTGTGGCGGGGGCCATCGTTACCCCAAAGAGAACCCGCTTGTCCACGGGAAATGTGGAACAACTGACCTTTGTCAAGATGAATCAGGCGTGGATCGGCCAGGATTTCCACACACCAATGCCTTAGGCGTCAGATTATATCAGCCATGATGCCTCACCAAAACTTTGAGAGATGAGTCTGGGTTCAAACTACCTGCCTCAGCCACTATTCTGATACCGCCACCCGCCTGATGCCACACATCTGCTGACAGTTTCTCCATCTGCCTACCACCATCTTTACCAGGGACTGGTATTGCCACCCACCTCCACACTCTGTCATTGTGCCACTTTATGACCTCATGCTGCTGCTGCTGTTGCTGGTGCCGTGACCTCCACACTGTGTCATTGTGCCACTCTCTGACCTCATGCTGTTGCTCCTGCCGTCACCTCCACTCTGTCATTGTGCCACTCTGTGGCCTACTCCTATTTTTGCCACCTCCAGAATGTCATTGTGCCACTGTCTGACCTCATGCTGCTGCTGTGGCTGCTTCCGTGACCTACACACTCTGTCATTGTGCCACTGTCTGAACTCATGCTGCTGCTGTTGCTCCTGCCATGACCTCCACACTCTGTCATTGTGCCACTGTCTGACCTCATGCTGCAGCTGTTGCTGCTGCCGTGACCTAAAAACTCTATCATTGTGCCACTCTGTGGCCTACTCCTTTTTTTGCCACCTCCAGAATGTCAATATGCCACTGTCTGACCTCATGCTGCTGCTGTGGCTGCTGCCGTGACCTACACAATCTGTCATTGTGCCACTCTGTGGCCTAGTCCTGTTGGTGCCACCTCCAGAATTTGTCATTGTACCACTCTCTGACCTCATTCTGCTGTTGTTGCTCCTGCCGTGACCTCCAAACTCTGTCATTGTGCCACTCTGTGGCCTACTCCTGTTTGTGCCACCTCCACACTCCGTCATTGTGCCACTCTCTGACCTCATGCTGCTGCTGTGGCTGCTGCCGTGACCTCCACACTCTTTCATTGTGCCACTCTGTGGCCTACTCCTGTTTTTGCCACCTCCAGAATGTCATTGTACCCCTGTCTGACCTCATGCTGCTGCTGTGGCTGCTGCCGATAGCTACACACTCTGTCATTGTGGCACTCTCTGACCTAATGATGCTGTTGCTCCTGCCATGACCTCCACACTGTCATTGTGCCACTCTTTGGCCTACTGCTGTTGGTGCCACCTCCAGAGTTTTTCATTGTGCCACTCTCTGACCTCATGCTGCTGCTATTGATGATTTCATCTCCACATTGTGTCATTGTGCCACTTTGTGGGCTCCTGATGTTGCTGCCACCTCCAGAATTTGTCATTGTGTCACTCTGTGGCCTAGTCATGCTGCTGCCAAGTGACCGCTATCTCACTGGAACACCCTGTGGCTTCCTAATGCTGTTTCCACCCCACCACTCTATACGTTGCCACTTTGTTTGGTTTTTCTCCTTCTTTTAAACCTCTCAGAAGGAATGAGAAGGATCCGGATTGTCTAGCCAAAAGCAGGAGTGGATACAGAACACAAAAGACATGCAAATATCCTATTTACTGGTCATCTCTGTTTTGGATCAACTCCTGTTTGTTTTAGGCCTCAGCAATACTGATGGATTATTGACCGATTGAAAGCGGACACTGACGGATGAAAAGAAGGGCAAAATGATCAGAGACGTCAACGCAAAATTACTGCCGACACTCTCTCCACTCATTCGGGGGGGCTGTCATATTTTGTGACAGTTTAAAGCTCTGGCCTCATGGAGTGACTCTTGCTGTGACGTCCCCTTACTGTGCTGCGATGTGTGGCGGCTCCAATAACCTACAACTGTGTTCTTTGACGCTATGGTAGGATCTTAGCCCTCAGCTTGTTTTTTTCCATCTGGCGCTGCCATGACTTTATCAGGCTGCATTCCTGTTTAAATTTTTGGGTCAGTTTTGCCCCCGTAAGTGCCCAGTGAATTTTAGAGTGAAGCGATTCTAAGAGCGGCGGCAGTCATGTGCATGTCATAATAAAACACAGCATTGTATGAAGACGAAACCAAACTCTCCCTCTGCCTATTTAAGCATGGCACAATGTTCTACAGCACCCTGCAGGCTCTCTGCAGCCTGGAAATAGCTGTTTTTTAATGCGATTCTTCCCGAAGTAATTCGGACCGAAAGTAATTTTGTCGGAAAATATGGCGAAGTCGGAGAACCGAAATTTTGAGAAATGTGCCCATCTCTAATCCTATGCATGTAAGAACTGCTATTCAAAAAGGTAAATACAATAGGGCTTAAAGAATGTTCCTGTGATCAACAATATAAGGAAGAAATAAAAAAAATATTAATATGAGACAAAAAAAAGAGGATACCCTAATTGGGCATTAAAAAGACAGACAAAAACATGAATGAGAAAATTCAAGTTTCTTTATTAAAACAAACTTGACAGTCGCAGAGTTCTGATCATGTAGTTTTTTCTACGGCTTTTAGTAGAAATTTTCAAAAAATAAAACAAATTTTACAGAAAAACCTTCCCATTTTATGGCAAGATTACAAATTGGCAGCCATAACAGAAGGCAAATAGAATTTGTAGCCAAAAGGAACAAAACCATAGGTAAAATTCTTTCTCCAAGCGTTTTTTCATCTAGGTATAACAAACAGGTGTGGTTGTCCTAAAAGATTTTTTTAAATGTGGGGGCACCCACTGCAACGTGTTTGAATTCACTCATAAATGCAACAGTTTTGAAAACAAATATATGGGAAAAGTTTACCCTATAAGGAACTTCATTAACTGTGATACCACACGTATAGTATATGCCATATATTGCACCATTTGTGATAAATACTATATAGCTTGCAGTATAAGAAGATTAAAAATGAGAATAATTGAGCTTTTAAGAGGCATAAAAAAAAAAAACCTCAAAAAACATCATGCAGCTAGGCAATTTTTTGTAACCACATAAGGGAAAATAAAATAATTTTTACTTTTTTTTGACTTAAAAGGGTTTTTTCCCTAAAAAGGGGGAGTTTGGGCACAATCATGCTCACGGGAAAAGCAAATTGGATATTACAACTTAATACACGCATCCTGCGGGATTTAACCCCTTTAAAAGGAATCTGTCGCCAATTTTTTTTTATTTATTAAATCAAGACCTGATCTATTTTTTTTCCTTCAGTCGTTTTTTATTTCCGTTTGTAATTTCCTATTGGGGCCCGTCTGTAATGATGGGGGGAAACATTTTTGTTTTTCACTCCCTTAACAGCATCAGAGAGATATTTACGCAGCTTCATCACATAGATTCAAAGACATATTCTGTCCATAACTTGTATAGGGGGTTTTTACTTTTAAGGCAGGGTAGAAGGGGAGCTGTGCCCATCCCTTTTGGGGACTATGATTTGTGTTATCTTACACAATGGTGTCCCCTTTTCAGTTTGACCCAGTTTTTTACTAAAAATGAGCCACTGCTAAAAAGCTCTCTAAACGAACAGAAGTGTCAGACATTAAGGCTTAGGGGCCAAAAGGGAAAAACTCAGATTTAAAATTTTTTAAAAAAAAACTGAAAGTGATAGGGAAAAAATTTAAAAAAAAAAAAAACCAAAAAATTTCCTAAAAAATGTTTTAACATAAATGTAGTTAAACAAAAATCATTTTTTGATACACTTCCCTTTAAGCCGAACCCTGAAAAAGTATTAATGACCGAAAAATTTTTTTAGTTTTTTACCTCCTTGTTTTTTAAACAGTTGTACCTTTTTTATTTTTCAATGACGCGGGTGTACGGCCTTTTTTTATTTGGGACAAGTTGATTTCGTGGGGAATATTTTAAAGTTTACTTATAAATATTTTTCGAATTTTTTCAATTTTTTTTTTTTTTTTAAACTTTTTTTTTTAATCCCAGAAGGGAAAACTGTTTTACTTTTTTTTTTACACTTACTAATGATTTAAATATTTATTATCAATACATTATAATCTGTGTCAGTTGACACGGCAGTGATCAGGGCACACACAGTCTGCCCTGATCACTGGCTTATACAGAACGCCCTGGGGCTAACTTAGTCCCCCGGCTGACGTGAAGCGGTTCCCTGTCTCTGCGGGGCACAGTTGGTTTCCCGACACCGCCAAGGGGGGGGAAACCTTTTTATTATGCGCAGTATGAACCCCGAAACAAAAGGGTTTAAACACCAGGGAGCAAAGATTTCCCATGCTCCCATTTCTCAGTGCTGCTGTGGCACAGGATGCAAACCCCGATGTCTGCAGCAACGACAAAAGACATCGCTGCAGATGAACGACCAGCAGGGGCTTTTTCACAGGGATAGCAGATGTAGCAGCGCCTTGGGGGGCCGGCTCTTAGGGGGCCCGGCCCCCCCCCGGGAGCTGCTAAAAACCCTCTACAACCCTTTTACAACAACTTCACGCCCGGCGGGGGAGCGCGGGCCCCGGGACTCCTGCCTCTGAAAGCCCGGGCCCCCCCAGCCCAACGTTCAGACGCAGCACCACCCGGGTTTTGATAGGAGCCGCCGGCAAAACCCCCCTGCTAATCAGCCCCTAATGCAGGTGCCCCCACAGTGCTGATGTGGGCAGCCGCCCGCGGCGAACACAGACTACCCGGGAGCTGAGCTGCGAGGCAGTATGGCAGTATGGCAAAGGTGAGTAAGTGGTTTTTTATTTTTTTAATATTAATGAACCCCGCCGCCTTTAAAATGCCCACCCCAAGCCCCCGCCTGCCTTATCTACCCAGCCCCCCTGTATAAAGCCCTCCATACTCTTTCCGCCTGATAATCCCCCGCCTGCCTGTATAAGCCCTGCCGCCCAATATAGCCTTGCCGCCTGTATAAGCCCTTCCTGCCTATATATAGCCCTGCCTGCCTGTATTTAGCCCTGCCTTTTCCCGTTAACCCTGACGTCTATATATAACCTACCGCCTTATTAGCCCCGCCGCCTATATACAGTATACCCACCAAAGACCGTCTCCAAATATAGTCCCCCCCAAACCCTGCCCCCTATATACAGCCCCCATAGCCACCCCTTCCTCCCCTGCCTCTGTAAAAGGGCTTTAGCCCCACCCTGTCCCCCCTGCCCGTATATATTGCCCTATACCTACCCCAAAGCCCGCCTGCCTTATATAGCCCCATACTTACCCTAGCCCTGCCTGCCTGTATTGGCCCTATAGCCGCCCCAAGGCCTCCTGCCACATATATGACCCCAACCGCACCTATACCCGCCCCCTATCTAATGGGCCCTATACTACCTAAACTCTGCCTGTCTATATGGGACCTATACTTTAACCCAAACCCCCTTGACTCCTACATGGGCCCTAAAGCACCTAAACCCTGCCATGTGGGGACCCATTTCCTACCTAAACCTGGCCTATCTGGGGCCCCCTATAGCCCTTTTAAACCCGCCTTCCTAAAAGGGCCCATAAAGCCAGGGGGGTCAGGGATAGGGGCTGGAAAAGTGCGGATTCAAGATATTTGTGTCAACTCTACAGGGGCCTTGTACACTAAATACCCTAAATGGTCACTAAATACGGACTTTGGCCCTTTTTAGACTGACAGTAATTTTTTATTATTATTATTTTTAATATTTTTAAAAGCCATTTTTCCAGGGGGCGTACATTCAAGGGGGGACATACATAACATAATCAAACGATACAATATAATGATTAATGCATTGGCACGACAAGGGAGAGAGTAATAAAGGGGTATTATTTAGTGACAAAGGGGGGGTAATTTTTTTCCGTTCGGTGGTATAATCAGCCCTATGTAGAGGTTATTGTAATGTTGGGTTTTGGTAAATGGATTTTTTTTTGGGGAGCAGTATGATAGTGAGAAGAGGTGAGGTATTTGCCCCTTGTATTATCTACATTATCTAACTGCATGGCCTGGTAAATGTTCATGGGCGAGTAGGGGAGGTAGGGGGCCCCACCCAAAAGTTTGCTATGGAGCCCAGACTTCTCTAGTTACTCCCCTTACAACCTGCACTGCCGTCAAAAGATGATGGGCAGTCGTTAAGGGGTCAAACAACAGAAATAATCTTATGTATTTTTACTGAAAGGATCTGGGGTTTTCTTAACTCCTTAACGACCGCCCACCGTCTTTAGACGGCGGGCATTTCAGGCCGTTCGTTTGCAGCGACGTCTTTAGACGTCGCTGCAGACATCGGAGTTTGCGGCGCCCGGCGCCGCAATTGTGCTGGGATCGGGGTTGTGCTACACAGCCCCGATCCCAGAGCATGTCCTGCAGGCATCGGGGAGCGACGGAAACCTCCGCAACCCGATGCTTTAACCCTTTGATTGCGGCGGTGCGTTACCGCAGCGCAACCAAAGGGATCCCCTGCTCTGTCGGGTGATCGGAACACCCGGTGACCCGACAGAGCTCAGGGACCGGCTGCACAGATAGCTCTGGGGACCTAGAGTGGCCCCAGAGCGGTCTGTGTAAGAAGCCAGTGATTAGGATGCACTGTGTGCTGTCCTAATCACTGCCTGTGTCAGACTGACACAGATTAGCATGTATTAGCATATATGAATATGCTAATATATTAGTAAGTGTAAAAATTTTTTTAAAAAAATGTAAAACATCCTTTCATGGGAGTAAAAAAAAAAGTACAAAAAACCCCATAAAAAGTGTTAAAAAAAGAATAAAAAAATAAATAAAATAAAAAGAAATATTTATTTAAAAATAATTGTGCATAAATTACACACACAAAAAAACCTACACATATTTGGTATCCACGCGACCGTAATAACCTGTAGAATTAATCTAACAAGTTATTATGTGTGAAATGTGAATGGTGTAAAAAAAAATAATAAAAAAAAAAAAACATTTTTTTAAAAATTAAAAAAAAATACTGCAATTATCCATAAGTGAACTTAAACTATTCCCCCATAAAGTACAACTTGTCTCGAATAAAACGAGGCCTCATCCAACTGCGTCATTGAAAAAATAAAAAAGTTACAACTGTTGAAACGCATGGAGGCAAAAACGAAAAAAATGTTCTGGTCATTAACTACTTTTCAGGCGTTCGGCTTAAGGGGTTAATATATAATGTCCAGTATATATATGTATCTATATCTCTATGTATCTATATATATATATATATATTATATATATATATATATATAATATATATATATATATAATACATAGATATAGATACATATATATATATATATATATGTATATATATATATAGATGGATATATATTATATATATATTATATATTTAACATTAGGATAATTAGTATTAGAATACTAGCTAGATAGATAGATAGATAGATAGATAGATAGCATTTTGTAACATGCCTTTTTTCGTTGTTTTTGGTATGTACACATTTGCTAGAATTTGATTTACCTCTTTTGCTATTTGTGTTGTTCCTTTCTCCTTTGTGTCTGATTTGGAATAGAGATTCAAGTTTGTCTTTTAAATTAAGTAAGGTGTGCGACAGCAGACATGCTGTGAGTAAGAATCAGCTACATGTTGCCAATGTTCTCATGTTTTAAATGATTTTTCTTATCTTAAAAGTTTTTTACTGTACAAGTGGAATCCTCTATGTTTATCATATTTGAAAAGTTGGAGACTGCCAACAGGATCCCAGTATACAAATAGGAACCAGAAGTGTGAAATGTGGATATTCATCACAACGAGGTAAGCATCTCTATGTGGACTTGTATTAATGATGTAGATGTGACAATTAAAAGATTAGAAGGTCAGTGACAATTAATTTTGTCCAGTTTGAGTATTAAGGGTAAATGGGGCTGTATTGGTTTTGTGGTGTACTTTGTGCCAAAAACTGTTGAAGTCCTGTCCGACAGAAAAGAAAAAAAAAATAGGAAGTCAACACATTTCATTTTAAAAGCCATATCCCTATTTTCTAACAGATATGTGTAAATATTAATAATAATTGTTTGAACAAAATAATTTTTTTTCCCAAAAATAGCTGCTATAAGCAATGTATGTACTTACATAGCAACACAGTAAGTCAATATATCATCAAATAAAGGATACATGTACTATAGAAAAGAGAAAAACTAGTACATCAAGAGATTATATTTAGAAGGGTGAAAATGCTGGTAACAGCACAGTGAAGAGCATAGGACTGTACTGAGAGGATGTAAACAATACTGTAAAGAGCAATGAAGGAACATAAAAACAAAAAAAGTACAGAAAGTTTGAAGCAAAGAGGAGGTTAAAAAAAATTCAAAAAGGCCCCGTATCATAAAATCTACAGCAACTACAATAAACACTAATATCCCCTCTAGCAGAAGAACAAGGTATTGATTCTGCTCTCTGCTCCTATAGCCTGGGGAGCTACATTCTGTGCACAACTTGAAAATACAATTGCTGGCAGTGTGGGAGGGTTTTATATCATTCTATGTGACAAATGTCCAGTAAGTGGGGATCATCTGAGAAATAGTTTTTACTCCATCATTGTATGAGTTTATGAATTCTACTCCTTCATCATGGTACAGTGCTTTAGGGCTTTCTTTACTGATCAAACATAATGATGCATATGAACACATTGTTTTGTTGGTGCAAACCAAATCTGCAGCAGGAGATTTTAGCAACTTTTGTGTACTACAGAACTTTTTGTGGTTTTTTTTCATCAGAAGTTCATGAAATCATCTATTGATTGATGTCTACAATATTCACACATCTTGTCCTGTTCCTAATTGTAAGTCTCTCCCCAGAATTATTTGTTCTGATATCTCATGCTTTTATTTTTACAGTATTGAATGGGCATTTATCATGAGTCATCCTCCACAATATTAGTTAAAACATGCCAGAAAACCTGTTTACTCTTCAAGGTGTTTTATTAAATTTTTTTCTAAACCATGTGTATAGATCCATTATGATGTCCTTGCAAACTTTTTCAAAACATTCATGTGGCCATTATTTTGGAAATAATTTTAATTTTTTTCAGGCAGTACAACTCATATAATGGGAAAGTTTTTTTGTTGATATATTTTCTGCCACTAATATCTTGTATTTTTTTATTGTATTGGATAGAGACACAATGATTTCTTACCCCAAATAAGGAGGTAGAAAAGGAGGACATGTATCTCAATTTTGTTCTGCATGCATATTGGCCTTTGTTGACAGGGTAGCTTCTTGTAGTTTTCACTAATTAGATGACATGCTCTGAACAACCTATTCCACCTCAACACAAAGATGTTCTTTAAAGTTAAAATCTGGGGGTTGTAAAGGTCCAAGGGAAGCAACAAAACCGTGCTGTCATGTTCCTGTTACCATCGATTGTCATACAACTTTTGTGGCATTGTGCATTTTCCTGTGGAAAGTGTCCTTTTGCCATAGGTTAAGCAGCTGCCATGAAGGGATAAACCTGGTTGACTACATTGCTTAGAACAAACCAACTGTCCGAATGTTCATCAACAGGTGTCAGAGGACCTAAGGTGTGCAACACCACTATGTCACCTTCACCAACCTGAACTGCTGTCACCTGACATTTAGACAACAAAACAAAGTTTCACGAGCTGCCCTGCAACTATAGTGCCTAGTGCCATAGAGAAAGCATTCCAGAGTGCGTTCCTGTTTTGCTGTTTTCCTTACGCGTTGTTACGCTTTTTGACTACAAAAGTGCCTTGACCTTCCTGTCTGTCCTCACTACGAATTTGCTTCACGATTCGGTACCTCACTGCACTCCGGTTGTCGTTCCCAACAAAGTTTGACAGGGACTCAAAACTCTGCAGGGGATTCATTACTCAATGCTCCATGCATGTGGAACTGATGGCTGACCAGTTCCTGACCAAACGGTCCAAAATAACATTTGTGGTCAGCCTTCTCTCCAGAAAAGCCCTGGATTCGCCACTCCTCTCTGGGTCAGAAGCGATCCAGTGACTGCTAAATTACAAGCTTTCCTAGTGGAATTATGCAGCGTTTTCAAGGAACCTGCACGTGCGTTATCTGCTGAAACACCCCTCCTGAACCTTTGCCAAGGGGACTCCTCGGTCAGAGACTATGCTGTTCAGTTTTATACTTTGACATCGGAACTATCCTGAAATGATGCTGCCCTATGTCCCACATTCAAAAAGGGCCTCTCCAGCAGGGTAACGGATGTGCTGGTCTCAAGAGACCTTTCATCCTCCTTAAGTGAGCTTATTCACTTGGCTACCCGTATTGGCGTGCACTTTACTGAGAGACAATAAGAACTCCGTCAAGAATGTGATTTGGTCCCGTCACAACGTCTACCATGCCTTGCTCCCTTATTTCAAAGGTCTCCGCACCACTCCCACACTCCATTGAGGAGCCCATGCAAGTGGACAAAACCCACCTGACCGATCACGAACAGTTTCGACGACATGAGGAGAATTGGTGCCTCTACTGCACCAGTCCTGAGCACTACTGAAGAGATTGCCCGCAACGTCCCCAACATCCGTGTCCCTAGATGCTAATCATCCCTCTCCATGACTGGACTCTCATTTCAAGCTCCTGTTTTTCTGGATTCCCAATTCAGCTGGGAATTTAATAGAAGCTTCCCTGGTGACCAAGTATCACCTCCTGGTGGTCCGCCCGAACAAACCCCTGGTGATCTTCTCTGTCAGTGGTGAACTTCTAAGTAACCTGTATGTACTACGGAACCTGTATCTCTTTATGTTGGCGCCGTACACAAGTAGTAGATTGCTTTCTATGTCTTGTCCCGCTCTTCCTTGGCAATTCTACTGGGACTCCCATGGCTGCATCGACATGTTCCTATGCTTAATTGGAAGATGGGCGAAGTTACATGCTGGGGTCAAGACTGCCAGTCTCGCTGTCTTGCAGTACCTCACCAGGTACATCCCACTTCTCCACTGATGTCACTCCTGGGTCCGCCTGCTGAATATCAGGACTTTGCTGATGTGTTCTCAGAGAAACAGGCTGAGACCCTTCCACTCTGTTGTCATTACGACTGTCCTATTGACCTGCTGTCCGATACTAATCCTCCCCGGGCAAGGTATATCCATTATCTGCAAGACCCCCTCTCCTTCCAGAGCCGGGTTCTTCTTCGTTACGAAAAAGGACGGCTCACTGAATCCGTGTATAGACTATCGCGGCCTAAATAAGATTATCTTGAAGAACTGTTATCCTATACCGTCAATCACAGAACTCTTTGACCCTTTCTGTGGAGCAAATATTTTTTCTAACTTGGACTTGAGGTAGGCCTACAACCTTATGTGGATCCGTGATGGTGATGAATGGAAGATGGCCTTCAACACTCAAGACGGGCACTTTAAATACCTGGTGATGCCCTTCTGTCTGTGTAACGCTCCAGAGGTCTTCCAGGAGTTCATCAATTACATTTTCAGGGACCTCCTGTACAACTGTGTTATTGTTTACCTGGATGACATCCTGGTGTTCTCACCCAACCCAGAGACCCATTGGAACCATGTACGCCAGGTGCTGAGACGTCTTCTCAGTACTCACTTGTACAGCAAGTTGGAAAAATGCCTGGTCCACCAAACCAGTCTTCCATTTCTCAGGTGCATCGTCTCAGACAAGGGTTTGCAGATGGCCCCCACACAGTTGTCTGCTCTTTTGCATGGCCAGTCGGTCTTCGGGTCATACAGCGTTTTCTGGGGTTCACCATATATTATCGGCAGTTCATCCCCCATTTCTCTACGCTGGTAGCACCAATCGTGGCGCTCACCAAAAGGGGTGGCAACCCTAAACTATGGCCTCCTATGGCTAAAAGAGCCTTCTGTAAGTTAAAATTGGCTTTCTCCTCTGCACCTATCCTATGTCAACCAGGACCTAATAAGTCTTTTTCTTTTTCTTCTGTGGGGGTAGGAACAGTTCTCAAACAAAAAGATCCCAAAGGTAACACCCTCACGTGTGGATTCGTTTCCAAAACATTTTCGCCTGCGGAAAAGAATTACACCATCAGAGATCCGGAATTATTGGCCATCAAGCTTAGTATGGCATTACGTCCTGGCATTACCTCCTGGAGGGAGGTTGTCATCCAATCAGCGTTTACACTGACCAGTACTTCCAGACAGCTCAATGTCTCAATCCACGCCAAACCAGGTGGTTCTTTTTCTTCTCATGGTTCAACTTCCTGATTCATTTCTGTCCCACAGAGAAAAACATCAAGGCCGATGCCCTCTCCTGTGCTTCTGATGTGATTGAGGAGGAAGTTGTCCCTCAGTACATCGTGTCCTCTGAAAGTTTGGTTTGCGTGGCCCTCGTTGACCTCCAACGTGTTCCCCCAGGTAAGACGTATGTACGCCCTGCACTCTGGAGGAAAATTCTAAAATTGGGGCATTGCTCTCTGCTGGCTGGGCACCCTGGAGCTCGAAAACAGATCAGCTAGTGGCTGTAGTAGGCCTGCCGGCTTGTGACGAGTCGTCTTGTTGCGGGCACAGGAGTTACAAGATGAAACGAAGTCCTTGACATCCCTTTCAAGCTCTGGCCACCAATAGAAACGGGATATCAGGTGGAACGTTCTTCGGCCGCCGGGATGACCGGCCACCAATGAGCAATGTCCCCATTTTAAGATACGTCTGCGGTGAGCAGGGCGCACGTAAGTCCTTCCAGGAGGAACCTTCTGGAGGTCAACTAGAGCTGCCGAGATAAGACGTTCTGGGGGAATTATGTGTTCTGGAGTAATGTCTTCACCCACTACGTCGGAGGCACGGGAGAGAGCGTCGGCTCTCACATTCTTTTCTGCAGGCCGGAAGTAGATCTGGAAATCGAACCGGGAAAAGAAGAGCAACCACCTAGCCTGGCGTGGCTTGAGCCGTCTAAAGATATTGGAGGTTTTTGTGGTCTGAGTAGATGCGGGTCAGGTAATGAGCACCCTCCTGCAGATAACGCCATTCCTCCAGGGCCAGTTTTATGGCCAGTAGCTACCGGTCGCCAATTGTATAATTCCTCTCGGCCGAAGAGAATGTCTTGGAGAAGAAGCCACACGTTACAGTCTTACCTGTGGGCCCTTTTTGCGTAAGAACTGCTCCGGCTCCCACAGATGAGGCATCCACTTCCAGCGTGAAGGGTTTCGCGGGATCCGGACGCAAAAGGATAGATGCCATAGAGAAGGCGGACTTGAGCTTGGAGAACGCCTCTTCGGCTTCGACGGGCCAGCTGCGTGGGTTAGCTTGTTTCTTGGTAAGGGCCACTATCAGAGCCACTAGCGTAGAGAAGTGGGGGATGAATTGGCGGTAGTAATTACAGAAGCCCAAGAAGCGCTGTATAGCCCGCAGACCGACTGGGCGTGGCCACTGCAACACGGCTGACAATTTCGCAGGATCCATCCGTAGGCCTTGGTCAGAAATGACGTAACCCAGAAAGGAGAGGCTAGTCTGATGGAAGAGGCACTTCCCTAGCTTTGCATACAGATGGTTCTCTCGGAGACGCTTCAACACCTGACGAACATGACTGCGGTGGCACTCGAGGTCAGGAGAGTACACCAAGATGTCATCAAGGTAAACAACCACGCAAGTGTAGAGGAGATCTCTGAAGATGTCATTCACAAGCTCCTGAAAGACAGCAGGTGCATTACAGAGTCCGAAGGGCATAACCAGGTACTCAAAGTGCCCATCCCTGGTGTTGAAGGACGTCTTCCATTCATCGCCTTTGCGAATTCGGACCAAGTTGTAGGCCCCTCTCAGATCCAACTTGGAGAAAATTTTTGCGCCCTGCAGACGGTCAAAAAGTTCTGTGATCAACGGCAGTGGATACCGGTTTTTCACCATGATCTTGTTCAGGCCCCGGTAGTCTATGCAGGGCCGCAAGGTACCGTCCTTCTTTTTTACGAAAAAGAACCCCGCACCCGCGAGAGACAAGCACTTTCGGATGAACCCCTTCCGGAGATCCTCCTGGATGTACTCAGACATGGCTTGTGTCTCTGGAACCGATAAGGGGTAGACTCTGCCCCGAGGAGGACTGGTGCCAGGCAATAAGTCGATCGGACAATCGTACGGACGATGCGGAGGAAGACTCTCGGCTTGTCTCTCGTAGAACACATCGGCGTACTCCAGATACTCGGGTGGCAGCCCGGGCAGCGGCTCCTGTAGGGTCGAGCGGGAGCAGGAAAGCACCGGGCGAGGTGCCACCAAACAACGCCCCTGACCGTTGGGACCCGAACGAGTCACCTCTCCATATGTCCAGTCCAGGGTAGGACAGTGGAGCCGCAGCCATGGGAGTCCGAGGAGGACCGCTGATGAGGAGCGAGGCAACACATAGAAGGAGATTTCTTCTTTATGCAGCGCCCCCACGTGGAGGGACAGAGACTTGGTGACAAACTGGATGGTGTCGCTAAGCAGCTCCCCGCTGACGGATGAGATGACGAGCGGTTTTTCCAAGCGGACCACCGGAAGCCGATACTGCTTCACTAGAGACTGGTGGATGAAGTTCCCGGCCGAGCCCGAATCCAGAAACGCCGGAACCTGGAACGAGGTACCAGTCTCTGACACGACCTGCACTGGCATCAACAGACGTGGAGAGGAGGAGTTTGCACATAGGAATGCCTCTCCCACAGATTCTAGGTGCGGAAGTTTCCAGCAGGCTTGGGGCGCTTGGGACAACTCCTCCGGTAATGCTCTGGGCTGCCACAGTAGAGGCACACGTTCCCTTGCCGACGCTGGTCCAACTCTTGCTCAGAGAGATGAGCCCGATCAATCTGCATGGGCTCCTCAGTGGGTGTTGGCGGCTGTGGCGCAGGAGGCCTCTGGAACACCAGTGCCTGGGCTGACTGACTCTCTTGCCGAAGTTCCTCCTCCCGTTCAATGAAGCATACGTCGATGCGGGTCGCTAACCGGATAAGGTCACTGAGGGAAGACGGGAGGTCTCGAGCGGCCAAGACGTCCTTAACTCGGCTTGAGAGCCCTTTCTTGAAGGTTCCATAACAGTTCAGAGGCCAGAGTGCGGAATTGCACCGCATAGTTCCCTACAGACAGATCCCCCTGGTGTAGGTTTAGAAGGGCTGTCTCAGCGGAGAATGCACGGGCTGGTTCCTCGAAGACATTGTGGAACTCACTGAGGAACGACTGAAGATCCGCCGTCACTGGATCGTTCCTGTCCCACAGGGGTGTAGCCCATGCTAGGGCCTTCCCGGAGAGGAGGCTGACCACGAAAGCCACTTTCGCACTTTCGGACAGGAACTGATCGGCCATCAGCTCCACGTGCATAGAGCATTGGGTGATGAACCCTCTGCAGAGTCTCGGGTCTCCGTCAAACTTAGATGGGAGTGACAGCCGAAGCTTGGGACCCCTCAGAGCCACAGGGGCCGTTGAGGCAGGAACCACTACTGGAGATGGTGGTGGTTGCTGCTGCTGAGCGGTGATGAGCTGCTGCACCATGGAGGAGAATTGCTCGAGCTGCTGCGCTTGCTGCACGATCTGTTGAGGTTGCTTGACCACGACGGTGGTGATGTTGGCAACGCTTGGCAAGGGCACCTTGGCGGGATCCATGGCCGGATCCTACTGTAACGGTCTGGAGGTGGATCCACTGGACCACCGCAGGCGATGGTGTACGCCCACACCAGGGAGCGGAATCTAAGTAGGTCCCGGTATTCACCAGAGCCCGCCGCAAAGCGTGATGGACTTGCTGCGGCGGGAGTCTACCAAGTCGCTTCCACTGGCGGAGCTTGCCTGCGGTGGCGGCCAAGGGTAGATGTGGTACAAGATCGTCAGGCAGGCTCGTAGTTGGGGACAGGCAGGAGGTCAGAACAGGCGGCTGTGGTTCGTAAACGTGGACAGGCAGAAGGTCAGGGCAGGCGGCAAGGTTCGTGGTCGGTAAACGTAGGCTCGAGGTTCGGTATACGGATAGGCAAGACAAGGACTTTCAGGAACACTTTCTCCAAGGGAAGGACACCAAGGATCCGGCAAGGCTATCAGGAAGGGGCCGGACTTAAATAGGGACAGTGCACGGCAATGACCAATTACCGGCGCACTGTCCCATTAAATTTCACACTGCCGGCGCGCTTGCGCACTAGGGGGCGGAGCCGCGCATGCCGGGAACCAGAGGCGGATGGAGCAGGATCATGGCCGGGTAAGTGGGTGCCGGCGAGAGCAGGGGAATGAGCAGACCCCGAACCCGACGTGCGGGACGGGGCACCGCTGGGTGTCGGAACACGGACGCGCTCGCGACCCGGGACAGGGGTCGCAGGGGCGTCCGTGACAACAGCTTTGCTAATGACATCCAATTGCAAAGTTGCTTGTTTTCACTGTCCCCTTATTCTGAAGACCATTTAATGAAATGATAAAACCCCTTTAAGTTCAGTATTTGTAAGGGTCTTAGAGTCTGCTAAGTACTGCTGTATTTTGTTGTGTTAGAGAGTTTGTTTTTTGTACTTCAGCCACAACAGCCTGAACTGGTGTTTCTGCATCATTTGTGTTTGCATGTGCTGATTTATTTTATCTCTATTTTATTGGACCTTGCAGGCCAAATTCATTCATACTGCTTGTGCCAAATTCTGACTCTCCTATCAGCATGCTGCAAAAATCTTGGATTCATCTGAGCAGGCAATATTTTTCTACAGCTCAGTGGTTTATTTTTTTCTTTTGCCCACTGATGTCTTGGCTTTTTTAGCACTTTGACACTCAAACCACTCATCCTGCATTATATCTCATCCATGCCAAGAAAAGTTTTGCATTAAGAAACATAAGTGGGAGCACCAGCAGTTTATTTAGCTGCATCTTTGACTGTGCACTGGCTGCTCATCAGAACAATTTTTAACATATTTCCCTCAACCCTTCTGATGAAGAGTTGTTACATTCACGTGATCGCCTTGCTCAATATACTCTTAACAACATTATATGAGAACATTTCACAATGTAGGCAGTTTGTAAAATATTGTCCCCATTATGTTAAGTACCAATGACCTTGTCTTCTTTTAAGCTGCTCAGATCACTCGACCTTCCAATTTGACATGGATTCACACCGTGACTAAGATGCAGACAACTTTCTTACTTGATTTTATGCTTCACTCCACTGTCATATTTCTAATTTCCATACAGGGAAGCTACACTTGTGAAATAAAAAGGGAGATGTCTCTGATGAAGAATTTGGAGGAGTCACAATGCCATATGGGAGAGGTTCCACAGATGCAAAGTGCTGACAGGCATACTTCTCACACACCTTTTTTAGGGTGCTTTCACACGGTGCATTTTTGATGCATTTATTGACGTATTTTTGATGTGTTTTTTGTGCAGCAATGTACAGCATTAATTGCTCTGTCTTCTTGCACAAAAAATGTGTCAAAAAACGTGTCAAAAACGCACCATGTGAAAGCACCCTTAGTGTCAATAATACAGTTTTGTATATTGCACCATGGTAGCGTAACAGCCTATTGGTGACACCACTACTATTCGATTGGGTGGGCTGTCTAGCACTTTCTAAGTGCGCAACATCAAAACTGACATTCTATATCATACCATACCAGCAAATAGAGAAGCTTGAATAGCAGCTTCCAACAGAAAGCAGAAAACCCACTGTGCACTGAAGTGGAGAATGCACAAGTACAAAATTCTGATAAAGCATCCACTCTCTTGATGGGGAAGAGATTCATGGCATCAACTTTGCACATAAATAGGCTTCTATAGGATGCCAATCTTGTACCTCGTGTAGTGTATTAGGTTACTGGTACCCCACACTAGTAGTGGCATTACCAAAAAGGGTGTTCTACCACACGTGGCAA
>JAODAL010046029.1:0-31353 GCA_025379985.1 Phyllomedusa bahiana | reverse complement strand
TCCTGGTATTTTAATTTCCCCAAAATGAAACCTCATTCTGATTGATGCTTCTCTTTTTGCTTGGGGAAACATATTTTAGGGGTTCTGTTATATTTGGGGCCTAACCCCCCCCTATTAAAATTTTATTACTGTTACTTCCCCATGTTATTTTCCCCCATGTGATTCCACCTGTTCACTCCTTTATTTAATTTTCCCCCGCAGTGTTTTTCAGACAGGATTTTAATAGAGAAGACACCCCCCCCCTTTTCGGTGTTTACGGTCCTTTAAAAAGACTGAAAAACCCGCAAGCAACCCCCCCAGTCATGTCTCGCCCAGCCTGTCTCAGTTATCCCCACTATGTCTATTTTTCTTTGAAATTTAATACTTTTAGTTCATTTATTTTGTTGGCAGCCCCTGGCTGGTCAATGCTTTTAGGTTTTTCCCCAGTTTTTTACCTTTCTCCCTTTTCTTTTTAACTTTTGCTCCCCTTCCTCCACTCCCCCCCCTGTTTATTATTAATTCCCAGCTTCTATTTCCCTATTGGCCCCTATTGTGTGTTTCCCCCCCCCAAAGTCCCTTTTTTTAAATATTCCTCCAGTTTCCTAGCCATTTTGCCCCCAAATCAGCTGCACCCCCCCCTTTTAGGTGCAGCCCGTCCCTACATGGCCCTGTAGCCAGACGAAGTCAGCCATTCTCCAAAAACCAAAAATCCCTCTTTCCAACACCAATTTTTTAGCCACTTTTACCTCTCTAATTCCCTTTCCCCCTCTGGGGGGCCCGGGAACAGGGAAAATTTTTGAAAATTTTTACCCTGGAGGTCCCTTCCTTTAGCTTTTTGCCCAAGTCCCTGAAATCATTTTTAAGGGAAAATCCACCACCTCTAACTTTTCTTGGGGCCAATTTGGGCCCTGACATTGGGTTTACCAGCCCCCCCCCAGCAATCTGTCGCCGACCGGAAAAGTCGAACCCGGGCCCCGGTAAACAAAACTGTTCGACGATCCCGGTCTTTGTGGCAGATTGCCCTGTCTGTTTCCTATCTGAAATGTATACGGATAATAAAAGGTATTTTTTGCACCAATCAATTTCCCGTGGTGATAACAATTGCTTGATTCAAATTTAATGCAAGGTGGCTCTATCAACAATTGGGTGGGCAAAAGTGCAAAAAAACACTTATCTGAAATGTATACGGATAATAAAAGGTATTTTTGGCACCTATCAACCTGTGGTGACTACACAATTGCTGGATTCAAATTTAACTGCAAGGTGGCTCTATCAACAAATCTGGACTGGGCAAAAGTGCAAAAAAACACGTATATGAAATGTATACGGATAATAAAAGGTATTTTTGGCACCTATCAATTCACCTGTGTTGACTACACAATTGCTGGATTCAAATTTAACTGCAAGGTACCTCTATCAACAAATCTGGACTGGGCAAAAGTGCAAAAAAACACGTATCTGAAATGTATACGGATAATAAAAGGTATTTTTGGCACCTATCAATTCAGCTGTGATGACTACACAATTGCTGGATTCAAATTTAACTGCAAGGTACCTCTATCAACAAATCTGGACTGGGCAAAAGTGCAAAAAACACGTATCTGAAATGTATACGGATAATAAAAGGTATTTTTGGCACCTATCAATTCACCTGTGGTGACTACACAATTGCTGGATTCAAATTTAACTGCAAGGTGGCTCTATCAACAAATCTGGACTGGGCAAAAGTGCAAAAAACACGTATCTGAAATATATACGGATAATAAAAGGTATTTTTGGCACCTATCAACCTGTGGTGACTACACAATTGCTGGATTCAAATTTAACTGCAAGGTACCTCTATCAACAAATCTGGACTGGGCAAAAGTGCAAAAAACACGTATCTGAAATGTATACGGATAATAAAAGGTATTTTTGGCACCTATCAATTCACCTGTGGTGACTACACAATTGCTGGATTCAAATTTAACTGAAAGGTACCTCTATCAACAAATCTGGACTGGGCAAAAGTGCAAAAAACACGTATCTGAAATGTATACGGATAATAAAAGGTATTTTTGACACCTATCATCCTATAAAATTGCTGGATTCAAATTTAACTGCAAGGTGGCTCTATCAACAAAGATGAACTGGGCAAAATTGAAAAAGAACACCTATCTGAAATGTATAATGATAATCAAAGTGGATTTTTACACTTAACAAATAGACCTGCAGTTATTAGAAAAGATCTGTATGCTAATATAAGTTCAGGCTG
Source organism: Phyllomedusa bahiana (assembly GCA_025379985.1). Lineage (NCBI taxonomy): Eukaryota > Metazoa > Chordata > Amphibia > Anura > Hylidae > Phyllomedusa > Phyllomedusa bahiana. Next base: position 29,120 of record JAODAL010046029.1, on the reverse strand, counting down.
CCCAATATCCAAGTAATATTTCAATAGTAAACTGTTAATAATAAAGCTATTGCAATGCAATGTCTGCAATACAATATCCAGTATTCTTTTAAAGAGCTTGTCTGTGTTCGCCCGCGCCCCCCCCCTCCCGTGACTTTACAGCGGTAGATGCTCCTTTAAAATTCTCTGTCTAACTACCTAAAATCTGCAAATCTCTGATCTAACTGAGTTCTAAGGATCACAGCTAAATGTAGAGCTGTCTCTGTGAACAAATAGAATAATTTTGCTGAGCTGTTTGCACAGAGGCAGAGCGCACATCCTACTGCTTTGAGATACTGACACACACTGATCATGAAACAGGAAGGGCTGTTCTATGTAAAGCGAGGTCATGTGATTTTTCCAGCCAATCGCAACCATACATATCCCAGTCATGACGTCGCACACACATCTCACCCTGCTCTATTCTGTAAGCTGAATTGCTGGCCGCCAAAATTACAGGAAGCGCCGAAAATGGCGCGATATTAATAGATTATGCACTTATTTTAACCTAAATTATCGCGTGATCTAAAAAATCCGATCAATGTAAATACCGTGCCGATTTCAACTTGTCGATAATAATCGCTCAACACTAACCGTGATATCTTCTGCCTCCGCCACTTCCAAGCCCAAGTGGTCTTATGCTGTCGATGTGCCGGAGCAGCATCGGCAAGCACTATCCCCAGTCCCAGACACTGTCGGCCGATTCCCACCACCAGCAACACAGTCTAGATGGGTTCCGGCACGTCATGGCCCTAGCATACCCCCAATTTCAGATGCCGAGCAGGCATTTCTTTGCCAGAAAAGCCGTACCTGACTTGGCCCGCCACATTGCAGTAAAGATCTCCGGCGCATTGGCGGCATCTGTGTCCACCAAAGTCCATCTCACTACAGACACATGGACTAGTAAGCACGGTCAAGGGCATTACATCTCACTGACTGCTCACTGGGTGAGTTGGGTGGATGACAGTGCCTTTGGTGATGGGTCTCAGGCTTGACGGACACTCTTCCATACTGCTGGAATTGAGCAGAGTCCAGATTCCCAACCTCGCCGGACAGCATCACGTGTCAAGAGAAACCAGGCCGTTCTGAAATTAATCTGTCTTGGAGACTGTCAAAAAACAGGTCAAGAGCTGTGGACGGCTCTGCGCACTCAGACCGACCAATGGCTGTGTGCTGAGAACCTGTCGCCAGGCAATGTGGTGTTCGACAATGGGAAAAATCTCCTTGTTGATCTTAGGATCGGTAGACTTAAGCAAATCCCTTGCCTAGCACACGTCCTGAACCTGGTTGTGCAGAAATTTCTCAAGGGCTACCTGGGTCTTAACTGTCTGCTGAGGAAGGCTCGAGGTCTTAGCTAACACATCTGGCGCTCGCACCCTTCGGCATGACTAGCAGCGTTGCAGCGTCATCTGGGCCTCCCCGCCAACCGTCTCATTGCTTACGTGGCAACACGCTGGAATTCCACCCTTCACATACTCCAGCAATTGTGGCAGCAGCGTAATGCCATTATGCAGTATGAAGTGTCGTATGACCTGATGAGCAGTGGTGTGGACCTCGGGATGTTGAGCCACAGAGAGTGGAGGCAGGTGAAGGATCTCTGCAACATCCTTGACAGTTTTGAAGACGAAACCAAAATGGTCAGTCAGGACGATGGTGTTGTCAGCATGACAATTGTGGTCATATTTTTACTGAAACAAGCGTTAGTCTCTATTCGGCAGCAGATCCAGGCAGTGATGGAGAACGATGAGGTGAACAGAGAGCCTTACTCGCTGTCGGATGTAGAAGGCCCGACTGTTTCCCAATTGTATTAGTCTTCTTTAGGTTGTGGTTCAAGGTACAGGGTGGGTGCAGGACAGCAGTTCAGCTCACAGAGTAAAGGGCATGACACTAACCAGGCCTCTGGTGATGATCAGGATTAGGAAGTGAAGGAGGATGATGAGACAGGGGTGGACACCACCGGTACCGATTACCCTTCGGTGGTAAGAGGTTGGCAAAGATTTAAGGAGGAGGAAGAGGAAGAAGAGGAGGAAGATCTGGTTAGTGCCCTTCGACCCCAAGGCTTGGGAGATCCTGGCAGCATCTCACACATGAGTGCTTGGATGCTACATTACCTGCAACATGACCCACACATCAGGGCAAACAAAATGAACAGCGATTACTGGGTGGCCACCTTCCTTGATCCACGTTACTAGTGATGTGTAGTGATGAGCGATTTAATCGAGAAAAGTTAAAATCCAGGCGACTTTCACGTTTTCTGCTATCTCGATTCGATCTGATTTTTCTCTTAAAATCGATTTAACAATCACGATCACGGATTCCGATCGCGCCATTTTTGCAGATTTCTGTACCTTTGGAGGCCAGCCAATCAGCGCAGAGCAAATAGGGGGGTCAAGAACGTCACCAGTGTGGTGTGTAGGGATCTCCTTGGTTGCTTAAATCACATGACCCAGTTTTATCTATGTCACAGCACTTCCTGCTCACCACCATTAGCATCCAGACTGTGAACAGAACGGATCACTGTCTCTGTGTTTAGCTTTTATAAAAGCTTGCAGACACTATTTCCCAGCATTTTCACCATGGAAAGGCTGCTAGATAGATTAGTTAGGTTAGGGTACAGCAAGATTAGACAGTTCTAGACAGTATTAGTCAGAGATTTGGATACAGCTGCATTGACCTTAACTTCCTCGGTTTAGTTTTTGAGGGGGGGGGGCACTTGGTTCGAGGGGCAGCTTCTGCATCAGACACAGCTGCATTAATCTCTCATATCAAATCACTGTGAGGTAGCAGCATATTTTATTTCTGCAGTGCCCTAAACGACCGGGCAGCAGTTTCTGCGGAGGGGGGCCGTTTGGTTGTGGGGGAAACTTCTGCTTCAGACACAGCTATGTTGATCTCTCATAAGAAATCACTGTTCTATAGAGTTTTATTCTGGAAAATGTCCTTCCTTGGCCACAATGTCTCTGCTGCAGTGTAATAGTGACAGCCAGTTTACAGTACACTTCGGAAATCAGCCCTAAACAGAAATAGCATTGATACATAGCTTTTTGGCAGAAAACTTCATTCCATTCCCTTTATTCGCATGCAGCAGTTTTTATTTTTGGGGGGGGGGGGGGCCAGAGTAAAAGACCCCGCTCTTTCATTTCAAAAATATTCCATAGAAAAATATCCTGTTTGTAATTCTTCATGCTTGTTGCATAAGATCACATTGCTTGGCTATTCTGTAGAAAAGAGTCAATTGCTAGTCCTTCTTGGCAGTTCTAAATTACATGTACAGAAGGAAGAAGACTTTTGTTTGGTTGTCAGAGTTTTTTTTACAACACCTAATCTCATAGATGTTCCATAGAGAACATTTCTATTTGTACCTCTGGTTGTCAGTTGTGGGATAAGTTCCAATTTTAAAAAGATTCGAGTGAAAACATTTCTATTTCTACCCCTGGTTGTCAGAAAGGACCACATTTCTTTGGTAATCCGTAGAAAATTATTCTATTTGTACTCCTGGTTGTCAGTTGTGGGATAAGACCACATTCACAGAGATTACGTAGAAAACATTTCTATTTCTACCCCTGGTTGTCAGAAAGGACCACATTTCTTTGATAATCCATGGAAAATTATTCTATTTGTACACCTAGTTCTCAGTTGTGGGAAAAGACCACATTTCAGAGAGATTACATAGAAAACATTTCTATTTCTACCCTTGGTTGTCAGTTGTCAGAAAAGACTGAATTTCTTAGATAATCCATATAAAAATATTCTATTTGTACTCCTGGTTGTCAATTGTGGGAAAAGACCACATTTCAGAGATATTCAGTAGAAAAAAAGTCTATTCCTAGTCCTGCTTGGCTGTTGTAAATTACAAGGCCTGAAGCAAGAAAACTGTTGATTTAGTGTTACAGTTCTTCCATAAGACCGCATTTCACAGATATTGGATAGAAACAATTCTGTTACTAATCCTAGTTGCCAGTTGGAAATTAGAGAGAATTTAGAACACCTGTGATTTGCTGTCTTTGCAGTACAGTTCTTCAATAAGAGACTGTGAATAAATCTTCTAGACCTTTTTAATATTTATCTTTCTGAACATGGAGGGACCTACAGGTGGTAAGCAAGCAAAGAGGGTGGTAGGACGTGGAGCTTGAGGTATGAGACAAGGTGCTCCTTCCAGTGCTCCGGACAACACGCAGTCGAGCAGATCGTCAGGTGCAGGACCGTCAGGCCTGTTATCGCTCGGTCGGTTACCTGTGAATCTCAGTAATGAAGAGCATCACCAATCTGTTCTTCAGTGTTTAACGGAATCTGCATCCAGCATTTTTACCCCTTTGTCCTCTTAGTCACGACCACAAATGTTGTCATCATCATCGTCAGCATTAGTCCAACCTGAAGCAAAAGCAGCCCGAATGTGAACCCAAGTAAAGAGCATGGTGGATAATTCATTTTCTGAAGAGCTCTTTGATGACACAATGCGATTGGGATCAGAAGGCATTTCAAAAGATCAAGCGGCCAAAGAGGATGATTTTTTTTGCTATGATGCCTAATCGCTGATGCTGTCAGAGGAGAAGGAAGCTGGTCAGTCGGCAGAAATCCTGAGCGGTCAGCAAAGCCTTGCAGTGCCTGTGGCTTCTAGCCCGAAGCTTCAGGATGTAGACTGTCAGGACAAGGAAGTCCCTATGATGATGATGACGTTGACAATGACTTTGCGGGTCCAACGTGGTCTTTTCAGAAGCATTTGCTTGCCAGCGACTATGCAGTGGACGAGAATGAGGAGCATGGAGTAGTGTCAGTGCATGTTCGCCCTCAGAAAGGGAGAGGGCGGTCGCACAAGTCCACTGACATTAATCTGCCAGCCAAGGTCAGTGGTGGCATCAGAAACACAGTGACTAGGTTATCACCGTTGAAGAGGTCCAGGACCTGTGAAGCCTGTGCCTTTTTTGATCAAGCCTCAGATTCACCGACCGACGTCATATGCTAGATTTGCCATCAACGCACCAGTAGAGGTAAGAATCTAAAGCGTTTAACCACCACGAACATGAACAGGCACATGCATTTAAAGCAAGCATCTAAAGCAAGAGGAGTCACTTGAAGAAAAAAGGCCACACAGGTCCTGGGCTTCCAACCACTGTGACACCCTCTGTCTCCTCCTCCTCTTCTCGCCACTTCCAAGAACAAATGTTCCTCTGCTGCCCATGTCCCGGAGCAGCATGAGCAAGCATCAGCCTTAGTGCCACACGCTGTCGCCCGATTAACACCAGCACCACCAGAGACACAGCCTACCCCTTCTCCTTCCACCAGTTTGACCTACATGCCATACAGCGACCAGTCTAGCATCCAGCCTTCTGTGTACCCGGTGTAGGAGCAGAAGAAATGCTTTCACCCCAACCTTCCTAAAGCCAAAAGCCAGACTCTTGGCCTTGGAAATGTTGCCTTTCCGACTGGTGGACACAGATGGGTTCTGACACGTTATGGCCTGCGCCCAATACCAGATTCTTAGCAGGCATTTCTTTTCCCGAAAAGCCGTCCCTGCCATGGCCAGCCACGTGTCAGAAAAAATCTCCAGCGTGTTGGCTGCATCTGTGTCCAGCAAAGTCCATCTGACCACAGATACATGGACTAGTAATCATGGTCAAGGGCGCTGCATCTTTGTGACAGCTCACTGGGTGATTTAGGTGGATGTAGATGTCTCTGGTGATAATGGTAGGTCTCAGGATCAGCGCACGCTCTTCCACACTGCTGGGATGGTGCAAGTTTCAGATCCCCAAGCTCCACGGGTAGCATCACGTGGCAAGAGAAACTAGGCCATTTTGAAATTAATCTGTCATCAATATACAGGTCAAGAGCTGTGGACGGCTCTGCGCAATGAGACCAGACAGTGGCTGGGTGAGAAGAACCTGGCGCCAGGCAAGTTTGTGTACGACAATGGGAAAAATCTCCTTGATGCTCTTAAGATCGGTAGGCTTGTGCACATCCCATGCCTGGCACACGTCATGAACCTGGTCGTGCAGAGATTTCTAAAGTGTTACCCAGGTCTTGACTGCCTGCTGAGGAATACTCGAGGTCTGAGTTCACACGTCCAGCGTCCGCACCCTGCTTTGACCCGACTTGCTGCGTTGCAGCATCATCTTGGCCTCCCCGTCAACCGTCTCATTGTTGACTTGGCAACATGCTGGAATTCCAACCCCCACATACTCCAGCGATTATGGCAGCAGCGTAATGCCATTATGCAGTATCAAGTGGAGCATGGCCTGACAAGCAGTGGTGCGGACCTCGGGGTGTTGAGCCATAGAAAGTGGAGGAAGGTGAAAGATCTCTGCAACATCCTTGTCTGCTTTGAAGACGCCACCAAAATGGTCAGTCAGGACAATGCTTTTGTCAGCATGACTATTGTGGTGGTATTTGTTAGACACTCTGAAGCAGCAGGTCCCAGCAATGATGGAGGAGGAGGCAGACACAGATGCGGACACAGAGATATCGGATCTAGAATGCCCGACAGTTTCCCAACTTTATGTCTTCATTAGGCGGTGGTTCGGGGTCAAGGACTGGTGCAGGGCTGTACTTCAGCTCTCAGTGTACAGCGTTTGAGGCTAGCCAGGGGTGTGTTGATGCTGAGGATGAGGAAGCGGAGGAAGAGGATGAGGCATGGCTGGACACCGACGGTTCCGATGTCCCTGTGGTGGTAAGAGGTTGGCACAGATTTGAGGCGGAGGTGGAAGACAAGGAAGATCTGGTTAGTGCCCCTCGACCCAGAGGCTTGTGAAATCCTGTCTGCATCTCTCACATGAGTGCATTGATGCTCCATTACCTCCAACATGATCCATGCATCAAGGCAATCAAAATGAACAGCAGTTACTACGTGGCCACCCTCCTTGATCTGCGTTACAAATTGAAAGTCAGCAAATTCCTTCCACCCACACAAATTGACAGTAGAACGTAAGAATTTGAGACCATGCTCATCGATCAACTCGAGACATCTGTTGCGTCTGCTTCACGTTCTAATGTCATGGTGAAACAACATCAACAATGTGTCAGCAGTAGAGTGGCAAGTAGGCGTAGTAGCAGCAGCAGAAGCAGCAGGCATTGTGGCAGGTGCCTAATGGGTGACCTGTGGCAATCGTTATTTACCACCTCACCAACGCCTGTAAGGCAGGGCACAAATCAGACACACAGAGACCGCCTCAAGACCATGGCCCACGACTTCCTATGGCTCAACACTGATATTTTTGGACATGATCCAGACCCAACCAACTTCTGGGTATCCAAACTGGATGAATGGCTCGAGCTTGCTCGGCACGCCATAGAAGTGTTACCTTGACCAGCAGCCATTGTAATTTCTGAACGGATCTTCAGTAAAGCTGGCGGAGTAATAACTGACAAACGTATCCACCTTTCCCCTGAGAATGTGGATTGTTTGACTTTTATCAAAATGAATCAAGCGTGGATCTCTGATGATTTGGTTGCTCCAGTTGCTGAGGTCACCGATTAGTAGCAGGTCTACTTCACAATGTGAACTACACCTTCCTCTTTGAAAAAGAAATGGTCCTATTGAAAAAACTTTAAAATACTTATTGTATTCAGAGTGTACAAAACGTCATTTTGCTGGTTTTGTGGTCAGGAGACTGTAAAAGACACCAATAGTAAAGGTGTTATTGAAAAAAACCTTATTCCAATTATTAATTTCTTCTTGAAAATTGTAATCAGTGTCAATGGTTTTGGGGTCAAGCTGCTGTAAGAGACAGCAATAGTCAAGGTCCTATTCCAGAAAATCATGTTTAAAAAACTCTTTTATTCTTTCTAATTTCATAAAGTGTCGAAAAGGTAATTTTTGCGGCTTTTGGAGTCATGCTGCTGTAAAAAAAACCTGCGATATTCAAGGTTCTATTCAAATGTATCTTGTTTCAAATACTCATTAGTTCTTGCTAATTTTATTCTGAGTGTCCATAAGGACATTTCTGCTGGTTTCAGGGTCAGGCTACTGTAAAAGGGGTGCCAGGGGTGCATATAGGGCAGTTCTCCTGTCAGTGGCCCTAATCAAAAAGGTGCCCAGTGATGTTAAAAATAGGAACTAGTAATGGGTGTGGGCCGCATTTGATTTAGCTGCATGGGGCCCAGAAAGTTAATAGATGACTGATGGCAGTCCTGGCTACCACTGCACCCCCTATAACTACGGCCCTGCCAGCTGTTCTTCTACCTCTCAGTCACAGCCACAAATATCTTCATCATCATCAGTCCAAATTGAAGTAAAGATGGGCCAAATGTCACCCAATAAACAGACCCCATTGATAATCCATACTCTGAAGAGCCCTCCCTGTGATGACACAATGTGGTTAGGGTCAGAAGGCATTTCAAAAGGTCAAGAGACCCAAGAGGATGATTTTGTCTGCTCTGATGCCCAATCGCTGATGACCTCAGAGGATGAGAAGAAAGCTGGTTCCTCTCTTTGGGCTGGACTCAACATTTTCAAGGTGTAAAAATGACAAACACAAGAGACAAAAGGCGTAGAACCCAGTATATGTTCTCCAGACCCTTCCTTAACATAAAGTTCTGCCTCTTTTCAAAATGCATGCACATCTACAAGAAGGGCGACATTGTGTACACTAAGGATATGAGCACCATACAAAAAGGCATGCCACTTAAATGCTATTATGGCAAGACTGGCATGATATACAATGTTGCTCTAGGTCTGATTGTGAACAAGCAGATCAATGGTAAAACCCTTGCCAAAAGAATCAATGTCCATGTAGAGCACATTTGCCACTCCAAGAGCAGAGAGAGTTTCCTCCAGTGCGTCAAAAACAAGAGGAAGAAAAATGAAGCCAAGAAGAAGGGCACCTGGGTGGAACTGGAGCATCAGCCAGCGTTACCAAGTGAAGCTCACTTCGCCCCAACTTGTGGAAAGGAACCTGAACTCCTTGAGCCCATTCCCAAGGCATTTATGGCATAATGTTACAATATTCTTTGAAAAATATTCCATTGTTACTTAAGCATAAGGATTTAATGGTGCTACCTAAGGCTTTTTCGAATTTCATATGGACGGGCAAGTGCTCTCGTATAGGCAGAAATTTTGCAAGCGCTACCCAGGTCTTGACTGTCTTCTGAGAAAGGCTCAAAGTCTTAGCTCACACTTCCAGCATTTGCATACTGCTTAGACCTGACTGTCAGCATTGCTGCATCATCTGGACCTCCCCGGCAACCATCTGCATTTCTATTTCATTTTTTCATTCCTATTCAGAAAAATCTGGTTTATAATATTAATTTCTTACTTAAAATTTTATTCTGATGGTCAATAAGGGCATCTGTGCTGGTTTTGGGGTCAGATCACTGTAAAAACACCAATAGTAAAGGTCATATTGAAAAAAAGCTTATTTCATATACTCATTTCAAATTTCACATGCCTCAAAGCAATCAAAATGAACAGCGGATAGTGGGTGGCCACCCTCTTTGATCCACGTACCAAATCAAAAGTCAGCAATTTCCTTTCACCCACTCAATTTGACAGTAGAATGCAGGAACTTGAGACAGGGCTCACTGACCAACTGGAGACATCTATTGCGTCTTCTTCACGTTCTAATGTCACGGTAGAACAACATCAACAACGTTACAGCAGTAGAGTGGCAAGTAGCCGTAACAGCAGCAGCAGCATTGGAAAAAATCTTGTTTGAAATAGTGAATTTATTATTGCGAAATTTTATTCTGAGGGTCCAAAAGGGCATCTTTGCTTGTTTTGTGGTAATGCTGTGGTAAAAGACAGCGATAGCCAATGTCCTATTCACTAAAATATTGATTTAAATTCTTATTTATTCTTGCAAATTTTATTATGAGGGTCCATTAGAGCATCTGTGCTGGTTTTGTGGTCATGCTGCTGTAAAGAACAGCAATAGCCAATGTCCTATTCACTAAAATATTGGTTCAAATACTTATTTCTTCTTGCAAATTTTATTCTGAGGGTCCATATGGGCATCTGTGCTGGTTTTGGGGTCATGCTGCGGTAAAAGACAGCGATAGTCAATGTCCTTTTCACAAAAATCTTGTTTGAAATACTGATTTGATCTTGCTAATTTTATTCTGAGTATCCAGAAGGACATTTTTGCTGGTTTTGGGGTCAGGCTACTGTAAAAGGCATGCCAAGGGTGTCAGTAGGGCAATACTCCTGTCAGTGGCATTAATCAAAAAGGGGCCCAGTGAAATGTTAAAAATAGGAAGTAGTTATGGGCGGGCACCCCATTTGATTAAAGGGGTTGTATTATTTCATTAAATAGTCTTCAGAATAAGGGGACAGTGAAAACAAGTAACTTTGCAATTAGATGTCATTAGCAAAGCTGTCTTGTATTCACAGTTTTCCTTATCTTCTGTTTCTGATAAAAACTGATATCCAGTGCTGGTCGGATCCCTCCTCCTTGCATTTCACTAGCTGAGAGCTCATTTACATTCTGTTCAGCCCCCGGTCGGCCGTTTTCGCGGAGCATGCATTCCTGCCTTACACTAAAAGTAAGGGACTGGCACATTTTCACTCTGCACAGCCAGAAGAAACAGAATAACACTGACGGACTTCTACACTCAGGAAACAGTACAATTGTGTGTCGATCCCTGCCTCTCTGACTCAGATTTAGGTGACATAGAAAATTTCTCTCTTGCACACCTAGCAGGAAAACACTCCCAGCAAATTCTACAATCAAAAAAACAGCACAGTTGTTCTCGGTTTGCCTAACTCTCCTGCATAGAAGGGAGATCTGTGCTTTTCATAAAAAAATGGATTCAACTGTAACAAATCTCCAGCTGTGAGAGGAGAAGAGATCAGTGCTCAGTCTAGATTGAATGCAGCCTGTGGTATGTATACAGCTCTTACAAAATAAGACTGAATAGGGAGAGACACAGTGACATGTGGACTCAGAGAGGAGAGGGGGGGGAGTCTCGGGAGCCAGCATGAACAGTGAAGGGGATGATGTCACCCAGCTGGGAGGGGAAGAAATGCCCCTGCATTTCTAGAGTTGAGAAGCTGAGAGCAGTATGAATCAGCTGAAATAAAGAAGCGATACATCCCCTTTAACTGCATGTGACCATGAAACGGTTAATAGACAACTGATGGCAGCCCTGGCTCCCACCGCACCCACTATAACTACGGCCCTGCCAGCTGAACCTCCATGTTTCCCATTGGGATGTTCTTGCTGCCACCACATATATGACATGTTTTTGGTCCCTTGTGCAAAAAGTGATAGGAGTCTCCTGCCAGTTACGATGTGCCATTTCCAATTCCGACATCTTCTCATGTGTCAAAGGGGCCGCGTAGCAGCTTCTACCGCTGTACCTGTTGTGGCTATGCCGTCCTTATCTTTTCAGTTATCCATTGAAAGGAATGAATTATTTTAGCCTGTGAATTTTTTTCTGTGACTCTTAGAGCCTAATTGTCTTGACTAAGATGTTCCATGTATCCAGTTTACTGTTGTGGATAGTAATTCCAGCTTCTCTTCATCTGTTTGGGTCTAAAAATTAACCTGGTTATCCTCTCCTATTGACTTTAATGGGAATCAGCAATTGATCGAAATCGTAAATCGCAAATCGGTGCAATATTTTTCAAAATCGCTTAGATCGCAATATTTTTACTGATCGCTCATCACTAGACATTACAAATCAAAAGTGAGCATTTTCCTTCCACCCACAAAAATTGACAGTTAGAATCCCGGGGTTTTGAGACAGTGTTTCTTTTGCAGATTGAGGTTCTGTTGCATCTTCTTCGCATTTTAATGTCACGAGGGAACAAGGGTCGCAACGTGAAAAGCATTTGAATGGCAAGTAGCCCCCAAGCAGCAGGCAGTGTGGCAAAAAGGCACTGGTTTTTTTTTTTTAAACCCAAAACTCACCAAGCCTGAAATTTGGGGCCAGCATTCGAAACACATCAAACCGCCCTTTAAAAGCAGGGGTCCATGTCAAACCTCCCAGTTAAACCCACCGTTGTTTTTGGATTTGGGATCTGGAACCCATTCAAATTCGGGGTTTCCCATAATGGATGAATGGTTGAGCTTGTTTTACACGCAAAAAACCAATTTTACCCGGGCCCCAGCAGCCATTTGTTATTTCAAAACCCCACCTTAAGCACATTTGGGTTTGGGGGGGGAAAAAACTGAAAAAGTTTCCGTCTTTCCCCTGAGTTTGGGTGGATCGTTTGAATTTATAAAAAATGAATCAAGCAGGGATCTCTGACGATTTTTTTTCCCCCGGTTGCCGAATTTTCCCCGCATAGAAACTGAAAGGGCACGTGTTTTTGACAATGGGGAAATACAAATTCCTTCTTTGTTTATTAACATCAGCCCATCAATCAGTCTGTTGTAATTTCATCTATTAACTTTTTCCCGGCCCCATACTGCCAAATAAAAATTGGGCCCTTAAAACTTTTTCTACTTCCTTTTTTTTTTAAAACAAAATTTTGGAGCCCCTTTTTCAATTAGGGGCCCTTGCCATGAGTAGTTCTTTTCTTCCCTTTTTTAAAAACCCCTGGGGGTTGAAACCCCCGCTAGGGGGGGCCCTGCATCCTGAGGTGTTTCCAAAAGCCCCTTTGGGGACACAAAAGAAGAAACCGGTTTTGGGGGAAAAATGGAAACTTTGGTAACTGCCAATAGGGCAGTTTGCTGTCAGGGGCCCCTAATCAAAAAGAGGCCCAGTGATATGTTAAAAAATGGGGGGAACTAGTAATGGGTGGGGCCCCATTTGATTTGGCTGCAGGGGGGCCCTAAAACAGTTAATAGATGACTGATTGGGGCCCTGGCTCCCACTGCACCCCCTTTTAACCCTTAGGGCCCCTGCAAGTGAACCCCCCATGTTCCCCTTTGGGAGGGTTCTTGCTGCCCCCAAAAATATATGACATGTTTTTGGGGCCCCCTGGTTAAAAAAAAATTTGATGGGGGTTTCTCCTCCCAGTTAAAATTATGCCATTTTCAATCCCCGGTGTCTTCTTATGTTTTCAAGGGACCCCGTTGGCATCTGCTCCCGCTGCACCCCGTAGGGGCTGCTAGTGTGAAACCTCTTATCATTTAAAGCCTCTTTTATTTTAGCCTTTAAAAGGGGAAAAATTTTATTTCAGCCCCCCAATTTTTTTTTTGTGACTGTTAGAGCAAATTTGTTTTCCTTAAGTTGTTTACGTACCCCATTTTCCCAGTTATGGATGCTAATTCCCAGTTCCCCTTTCACCTGTATGGGTATAAAAATTAAAACCCGGGAAAATCTTCTCCCATTGACTTTTAAAGGGGTTTTGAAGTTCGGTTCGAGTTTTGACCCCAATTTTTCAAAATTGAGGGGTTTAAACCGAAATCGAACTTTTTAGGGTTCGCTCATTTCTACTAGTAAGCCCTCACATAATAGTCCCAACATGTTTTCATTACTCCAAAAAAATCCCAAATTTTTAAAAGGGGGTTGTCCACTAAAGGATTGCTTTTTATGTTTTTTAAAAAATTTTTGCAAAAAAAAGTCCATTGCAATTTTGGCCTTAAAGTATCCCATCATTCTGAGATATCCCCCTTTGTTTGGGCTTTATAGTCCCCAGGTCGCTATTGCTTTCAGCCCTTTTATCTATCCTTATAAACTGCCCGAAATGGTTAAGCTACAGAGCTGGCTTTTCCTGCAGCCTAGTGGAAGCCAAGTAAAAATGCCCTGAATTCAAAGTGAAATAAAAAAAACAGGACTGAGGGGAAGATGGGAAACAAAGTAGGGAGGCAACGCCTTTTAAAAACCCTCAGGAGACAAAATTTATGGAGAAAGGAAAAGGGGGGATCACTAAATAAAACAATCATCTTTAAAAAGTAGCCATAGCAAATATTAGATGCTAAGCTCAAAATAATAAATAAGGGGGGGAATTTTTATAACCTTTGTAAAAAAATTATTCAAAAATGAACCCCTGGGGGACCCTACTTTTTCATAATTCCCAAAATACAGTGGGCCTGCTCCCCCGCGCCGGAATTTTAGGGGGCATTTGACCCCTTTGGGGGAGCCGGAAAAAGGCAGTTTACTAAATTTATCAAAAAATGTATTTGATGTAAACACCACTCCGTTTCTTTTTTGGGTTTTACCCGGGTAGAGAAATAGCAGCGCTACGGGGCCCGGGGGTTTTAGGGGCTTTGGGCCGGGGCAGCTGCTAAACATTTTTTGCTACCCGGTTGTTTGGCCCTGCACCCGCCGGCAGTGAACATAAAGGGTTTTTCTGCCGGCAGGATGGAGCTGCGGGACCCGGGCATTCTGCCTTTTCAACGCCCGGGCTCTTCGGCCCGAGGGGTTTTGACGGGTGGGGCCGCCCGGTATTAGAGAGAGGAGATGTCTGCGCTTCCCCTCTGCTGATCGGGGCCCTGCCTTTGGCCCTTTAAAACCCAGCAGGCGCCCGGCCCCCAGGTTTTGACCCCGTGGGCACGCCAAATTTAAGTCAAATATCACGCCGCCTGCCCAAAGCAAGGGCTGCCTTGGGCCCGAGCTGTGAGGGAGCGTGGGGGGAGGTGGTAAGTCATTTTTTTTTTTTTTTAAATTTAAAGAAGCCTCCTGCCTGTTGGGATTTGGGCCCCCCTTTTTCCTTTCCCTTGCACCCCTGCCCCGCCTTTTTAAGGGCCCCCTATAACCACCCTAAGCCCCCTGCCGGCCTGTATGGGGCCATAATAGCCTTTCCCCAAATTCCCCGCCCCGCCTGTATGAGGGGTCCACGTATCTATGGGCCCCGCCCCGCCTACATATATGGCCCATATAGCCTACCCTATGCTCTGCCTGCCTGTTTGGGTCCCTATAGACTACCTAAGCCCTTCCTGCCTGTATTCTGCCTCTATAGACTACCTAAAGTCTGCCTACCTGTATGGGGCCCCTAAAGACTACCCTAAGCCCTGCCTGCCTACATATTTGGCCCCTATAGACTACACTAAGTGCTGCCTGCCTATATATATGGCCCCTATAGCTACCTATTCCCTGTCTGCCTACTTATTTCGCCATATAGCTACTTAAATCCTGCCTGCCTACCTATGTGGCCCCTATACCCTACCTGCCCATCTATATGGGGCCCTATAGCTACCTAAACTCTGCTTGCCTATTTGGGGCCCTATAGCTACCTAAACCTTTCCTGTCTAAATGGATCCCACATAGCCTGGGGGCAGGGAGTGAGGTACTGGACAAGTGAGGATTCTATTAGATTTGTGTCTAAATCTGCAGGGATGAGTGGCCGGGAAAAGTCATCATGGCGGTCTGGACCACTGTCACGGGTGGTCCCACAGCTCCCCGGTCAGGCTGCGGGCGCACTCGTGCTGCTGCGGCTCCCCCGTCGTCTGGAGCGAGTGGCGCCACGGTCCGTCTATGGGCGGGGCGCACCCCCCTGCAACTGACTTACCCACCCCTCCCGCATCCCCGTCTCTCTACGGCCGGTGTGCATGTCCCCGCTTCTTAGACGCGCGCGCCGGCTCCCTTAGATTTGCGGCGGACTCTGGTGAAAACTGGGTTCTACTTAGACTCCGCTCCCTGGTACGCTTACACCATCGCTTGCGAAGGTCCAGCGGATCCACTACCATCATCCGTAACAGTAAGTTCCAGCCATGGATCCCGCCAAGGTGCCCTTTTGCCTGGTGTACGGGGTCTCAAATGCAATTTTTGGCTCAGCAGTCGCAACAAATCACGCAACAAGCACAGCAGCTGAACCAGTTGAACGCCATGTTGCAGCAGCTCCTGGCTAACCAACAGCAGCCGTCCTCTCTCCCCATTGCGGCGCCTCCACCAGCCACCGTGGGTCCCAAGCTTTGGCTACCGTTACTGTCTAAGTTTGATGAAGACCCTAAACTTTGCAGGGGATTTATTACCCAGTGCTCTATGCACATTGAATTAATGGCAGATCAATTCTCCACTGAGCGATCGAAGGTGGACTTCGTGGTCAGTCTACTGTCTGGGAAGGCCTTGGTCTGGGCAACCCCCCTTTGGGACAGGAGCAATCCGGTGACTGCGTACCTGCAGGCCTTTCTCTCTGAATTCCGCAGTGTCTTTGAAGAGCTAGCGCGCGCATCCTGTGCTGAGACGGTTGTCCTGAAACTTCGCCAGGTCGACTCCTCGGTCGGTGACTATGAGGTTCAGTTTCGGACCCTGGTGTCAGAGCTGTCCTGGAATGATGCCACCCTGTGTGCCACTTTTAAATAAGGACTGTCTAGAAGGGTTATGGATGCTCTAGCGGCTAGAGACATCCCGTATTTCTTGAGCGTATTGATTCACCTGACCACTCGTATTGATGTTCGCTTCGCCGAGAGGCAAGAGGAGCTTCGCCAGGAACGTGACCTAGTCCGGTCACGCCGACTGCCTCGTCTGTCTCCGGTATTCCAGAGGCCTCCACTGCCGCCCTTTACCAGCCAGTGAGGAGCCCATGCAGGTGGATCGGGTCCACTTATCCGAGCAGGAATTGTCCCGCCGTAGGGGCGAGAAACTGTGCCTGTACTGTGCCAGTCCGGATCATTTTCGTGATGGCTGCCCGTTTCGCCCCCAGCAGCAGGGAAATGCCCGCACCTAGGTTATGTCGAAGAGGCATCCCTGGGTGTGAATTCTTCCTCTCCCCGTCTATCCATGGAAGTAGAGGTCTCCACCTATTCCGGTCTCGTATTCCAGGTGCCTTCTTTTCTGGGCTTCGGCTCTGCCGGGAACTTTATTCATGCTGCCCTGGTGTCCCAGTATTGTCTCCCAGTGATCTGCCTGGAGAAGCCTTTGGTGATATCCTCCATCAGTGGGGAGCTCCTTAGTGATGCCATTCGGTACGTGACCAGGCCACTGTCCCTCCATGTGGGGGCTCTACACAAGGAGAAGATCACCTTCTACGTCCATCCCCAATTTTTCTCAGCGATCCTGTTGGAACTTCCGTGGCTGCAGCACCACGCTCCTGCGCTCAACTGGAGGACTGGGGAGGTTTTGCGCTGGGGACCTGACTTTCGGAGTCGCTGTCTGAAGGTTCCACGGCCAGTGCAACTCGTTCCTCCTCAGCAGCTCTCCAGGTCTCTGCCGGGTCTTCCCACGGAATACCAGGACTACGCGGATGTCTTCTCTGAGAAGCAGGCTGAATCTCTTCCTCCCCATCGCCCCTATGACTGTCTCATTGACCTCCTTCCTCGGACCAGTCCTCCCCGGGGCAGGGTATACCCGCTGTCTATGCCCGAGACCCAGGCTATGTCAGCCTATATCCATGAGAACCTGCAAAAGACCTTTTTTCGTAAGTCCGCATCACCTGCCAGTTCTCTCCACCCCTGCATCGACTACAGGGGCCTTAATCAGATTGCCGTGACGAACCGGTACCCCTTGCCGCTAATCACAGAACTCTTTGAATGACTCCAAGGAGCCAGGATCTTTTCCAAGCTGGATCTGCACAGAGCGTACAACCTCATCAGTATATGTGAGGGCGATGAGTATAAAACTGCTTTTAACACCAGGGATGGCCACTTCGAATATCTAGTGATGCCCTTCAGCCTGTGTAATGCTCCCATGGTCTTTCAGGAGTTCGTCAACGATATCTTCAGGGACCTGCTGTATACTTGCATCATCGTATACCTGGACGACATCTTGGTTTTTTCTCCTGACTTCCGGACCCATCGGTCACAGGTGCGCCAGGTCCTGCAGGTCTTCGCAGTAACCGCCTGTATGCTAAATTAGAGAAGTGCTTGTTCCATCAATCCAGCCTGCCCTTCCTCGGATATAATGTCTCCGACCGAGGCCTGCAAATGGACCCTGCCAAGTTATCTGCCATCCTGCAATGGCCACGACCTGTTGGCCTTTGGGCCATGCAACGTTTTCTGTGATTCAACGATTATTATCGGCAATTCATCCCCCACTTTTCTACGCTGGTGGCTCCAATTGTGGCTTTGACTAAGAAGAGGGCTAATCCGAGGTGTTGGCCACCAGCAGCCGAAAAAGCTTTCTCTGAATTGAAGACGGCCTTTGCCTCCGCACCCATCTTGGCACGCCCTGACCCCCAGAAGCCTTTCTCGCTGGAGGTGGATGCCTCTTCAGTGGGTGCTGGGGCAGTCCTTACTCAGAAGGGTCCCAAGGGGAAGACCCTCACCTGCGGATTTTTCTCCAAGATTTTCTCGTCGACAGAAAGGAATTATGCTATTGGAGATCGAGAGTTACTCGCTATCAAGATGGCCCTTGAGGAATCGCGCCACCTTCTGGAGGGAGCGCCTTAATCCTCGGCAAGCTCGATGGTCCCTTTTCTTCTCGCGATTTGACTTCCGGATCCATTTCCGTCCAGCGGAGAAGAACATCAGGACTGATGCCCTATCTCGCACCTCGGACATCACTGGAGAGGAGCCTCTGCTCCAACACATTATACCTCCCGAATGCTTGATCCAGGCAGCACCAGCCCTCCTCCAACAGATACCTCCTGGCAAGACATACGTACGGCCGTCTCTGCGCAGGAGGGTCCTGAATTGGGGACATTGCTCACTGGTGGCTGGACATCCTGGGGCTCGGAGGTCGTATCAGTTGATCTCTTGATTCTATTGGTGGCCGGGTCTGGCCAAAGATACTAGAGAGTTTGTGGAGGCCTGTGCTACTTGTGCCCGTCATAAGATACCTCACCACAGTCGTCCGGCCTGCTGTAACCCTTGCCGACTCCCAGTGGACTCATGTGGCGATGAACTTTATCACCGACCTTCCGCCCTCTTCGGGTAACAGCGTGATTGGGGTCATTACAGATAGATTCTCCAAGATGTCGCACTTTGTTCCTTTGCCCGGGTTACCATCCACACCTCGTCTTGCCTCTCTCTTCTTCATACATGTTTTTTGCATGCACGGCCTGCCTCGGCACATCATTTCTGATCACAGGGTGCAGTTTTTGTTGAAATTCTGGCGTGCACTCTGCTCCCGATTACAGGTTAAGTTAGATTTCTCTTCTGCATACCACCTCCAATCTAACGGCCAAGTAGAGAGGGTTAATCAGGTTCTGGGCCGCTATCTGCGGCACTTTGTCTCGGCCCTCCAGGATGATTGGTCCAGCCTTCTACCTTGGGCCAAATTTTCGTTTAATTCGCTGGACTCAGAGGCTTTAGGTGTGTCTCCCTTCTTTGTGGTCTATGGTCGGCATCCCCGCCCTCCTCTCCCTCTGCCCTCCCCCTCTGAGGTTCCCTCGGTGGATGCCATGGTGCACGATATATCTGCCGTTTGGGATCAGACTCATCTGTCCCTACAATGTGCGGCTGCCCACATGAAAATCCAGGCGGACAAGAAAAGGAGACCTGCTCCGACCTTTGCTCCAGGAGACAAGGTCTGGCTGTCTGCCAAATACGTCCGGCTGAAAATACCCAGTTACAAGCTTGGGCCACGCTTCCTGGGGCCCTATGAGTTGCTGAGGCGTATTATTCCTGTGGCCTATAAACTCAGGCTCCCACCCACCATGCGGATCCCAAATTCCTTTCATATATCTCTGCAGAAGCCTGTCGTGCTGAATCGCTTTTCCAGAAAAGTCGTTCCCCCCTCTCCTGAAGCCATAGCCTCCAACATATTTGCAGTTAAGGAGATTCTAGCTATGAAATCTATTAGGGGGAGACTGCATTTTTTTGTTGATTGGGAATGGTTTGAGCCAGAGGAGAGATCTTGGGAGCCGGAGGAGAAAACCTTGGACCGTTGACGTGCTGAGGTTCCTCCGTTCCAGAAAGAGAGATAGGCCTGGGGATGGGGTACTGTCACGGGTGGTCCCGCAGCTCCCCGGTCGGGCTGCGGGCGCACTCGTGCTGCTGCGGCTTCCCCGGAATCTGGAGCGAGTGGCGTCGCGGTCCGTGTATCGGGCCGTGGGCGCACTCGCTCCTCTGCACAGCTCGGCTTACCTGACCGTGCTCCCACATCCCAGCGTCTTCCCTGCCGGCCGGTGCGCACATCCCCGCTCTTTAGGCGCGCACGCCTACTCTCTTAGATTTAAAGGGCCAGCGCGCCGGCCATTGGTTATGGCTGGTCGCTGACTCTATATAAGTTCCATCCTTCCGGAATGCCCCCGCCGGATCTTCAGTGCCTTACTGACTATAGAGAAAGCGTTCCTTCTGTCTAGTTCTGATTACCGTGTACCGTACCTTTCTGCTTCTGTTCCTCGACCACGAACCTCTGGCGCCTGTCCTGACCTCCTGCCTGTCCCCACTATGCCTACGTCTCACAGTTTTGTACCACGCATTACCTTGGCTGCCATCGCAAGCAAGTCACGCCAGTGGAAGCGACCTGGTAGTTTCCCGCCGCAGCAAGTCCATCCCGCTTTGCGGCAGGCTCTGGTGTAAACCGGGTTCTACTTAGACTCCCCTCCCTGATACGGCTTACACCATCGCTTGCGGAGGTCCAGCGGATCCAATACCATCATCCGTAACAACCACATGCAGAACAACAGGGAAAGTCAGAGAAACGTGACCTGTGAGTCACAAGATGTAACTGCACTGTAATCACTTATATGTCAGCAGAGTCTGTGTACTTTGCTATATACCACTATATGGTCACTATATGGGGGTAATATACAGTCTTTAGAACACCTGTGCACACTGATACCCACCACTATATGGTCACTATATGGCAGTACTATTGGTCTTTGTAGACTGATCAGTAATAGTATAGGGGTATTATTCAGTCACTATGTGGTGGTAATTTGTGGTCATGTTCTGGCGGTATAATCAGGTCCATATGTAGTAGCAATATTGGTTATGTTGGTCTTGGTATAGACAGATTTTTAGAGTAGCATTATTATGGTGATATCTATGGTGAAGTATTTGCCCCTGGTAAATGTTCGGGGTCGGGGTGGCGAGTGAGGGGTGGGCAAAGGGCCCCATGCAAAAGTTTGTTATGGGGTCCAGGCT
Source organism: Phyllomedusa bahiana (assembly GCA_025379985.1). Taxonomy (NCBI): domain Eukaryota; kingdom Metazoa; phylum Chordata; class Amphibia; order Anura; family Hylidae; genus Phyllomedusa; species Phyllomedusa bahiana. The sequence continues at coordinate 8,310 of JAODAL010046029.1, read as the reverse complement.
TCTCTAGTGATGCAACTGACTCCATGGTAAGTGTTGTGAATCCTACTATGGTTTCTCTGATCTGATGGCTGTCCAAGTGCCTGGTCTTCGATCACGGAGGTGATCTCAGGGAATGTGTGCTGACACTTTATGAGGTGTTGCATTGTTCTTCAGTTAGCCTCCTCTTGCCACCATCCATATATGTTAAAAAACATCCCAATCAGAGAACTGAATAGGACTAAAGAAAATTGTTCGGTTTCTGAATAACTTTCTGCTTCTGTTGATGATACATGTTCTGGATTGAAAGTCTCCACAGTTGACAGTTATATCAACTAAAATACATCTTATGTTATTTATCTTCTTGTTTGTACTAAATACAACATTCAGTATGGTTGCACCACAAATAATTTAAAAATAAGCATTAGGTGACATCAATATAATGCTGTTAATCCAATAGTGAACAATTGCTCTAATTTACTATTGCTGTCTAAACGTTATACAGGCAGTCTAAAAATGCACCAGATTCAGCAAAGTGACTCATGCTGTTTGATAAATAGGTGCAGCTTTAGCTGACTTTTAGACCAGGTGTTTTTGGCTTACTTACTATGCTAGAAGTTTGGTTCAGTTTTTGTGCAGATTTTGGTGCATCATGTCACATTGTAGCCACAACCACTTTATGGGAAGCCATCCCCACCCATTAAGGGATGTGCAGAAACTGTCTTAAGCCCAAAATAAATCTCTCTGCGACATGCTGCACCAAAACTGTGCCACTTTTTGGAGCAACATTAGTAAATGAGGACCATTATGTCTTTGGTTTTAAAATATTTTTTGAATATCCGTGCGGGGTATTTATCTTAATGTGAGTTTTTTGGTATTCAGAAAGACTATGTTTGTCTTTTAAATTTTAATAGCCCTACCATGCTGAATGTAGGGATACCTTCTTCACAGTATCCAAACAGACACCACTGATGTAGGCCAAAAACACATTGAATGGTGCCTAGTAAGAGGTAGAACTTATAAAAGAAATCTCAGAATCAGTTGGATTTGTAAAATATAAAGTGACAGATCAGATTTGGAAAATGAGGCTGTGTTCTCAGGACCAAAGGTGGTCCAAAAAGAAAAATACCTATAACTTATCTAACTGTCCCCGCAGCTGCCGTTATGGAGGCTCCAAAAATCTGCACCTCTTGAATTTCATTTTCTTGTTCCAATATGCTGGAGAGGTTCAAGTTCCATTAAAAGTGATTGGCGCATGAGCCTCTCCTCTGTACAGGGGCAAAAACCCAGAGAAGAAGACAAAGTGATCACCAGGGAAGAGTTAGGTTCTTTTTATTTTTTTTATTTTCGGACCACCCTGACCCCAATGCAATATATATATTTTTTTCATGGACAACCTCATTAAAAGGTTAAAAGGTTTTATGTAAACTACTGTAACTGTATTCTGTTATATAGTTAGTTTTTTGGTTTGTCAGTCACATTTATGTCATTACCTTTCCTGATTAAGTTTCTTGTTTTCATGACAACATACTAATTGCATATTCACAGTTTGGATTTAGTCTAAAACCTAGTACATAACATAATAAAAAACAAATTACACATCTGATCAGTGTGTCATATCTAATCTGTAACAGACTATTATTTGTAAAATGCTTAGGTTCAATACACATTACACAATGACAAGCAATAGTTTATATGCCAGAGCCTCTGACTCTTTGTACCATATGTCACACCTATTACCTTTCTTCCCAGTTATCGGCTGCTATCATTTGCATCCTGTTGTTTAACTGTTTTGACCTGTTTTAGCAACTGGCCTTCAGGATTCATTATTATTTATTTTTCCCATCCCTTTTGTATGGATGATTGTTTTGCTAGTTAGTAAGACCAGATGGTGCACCATCTTGAAGAATCCACCCAGATAGCTAATTAGACAGACTCTAGCTTTGAGGCAACAGATTGCAAAGTCTCAGAGATCTTCCACTCAATGCAAAGTCATAAATCATCATCCAGAATGGCACTAACAAATCGGCCTATGCCCAGGACTGACTCACATACTTGGCTCTTTACTTATGTTGTTAATGTGCCAATGTCTTTTCGGGCCAAGCTATTTTTTTTCCCAGGATGTTTATGATTCTTATATCTGCTTCTGTCATCATTGTTGTTCAACTAGTGCTTAGTGTTTGGAAACACAGTTAAGCAGTAAAGCAATTCAGCATCAATATTGAAGTGTAATAAGTATAATAATCTAGTTTCCTCTTCATATCTGTTTACAATAATCTTACCTGATCTATTTCAATGGCAGTAAAAGCCTATATAAGTAATGCAGCTATAGGTAATTATGGACAATTTTGTAAACAATGTATTTTATCCTGTTATTTTGAAATAGATGTCCTGGTTTTAAGGACATAAAATAATAACTTTTTCCATTGTCAGATTAAATAATAGAGGTTTTTTTGAGTTGCTAGATAAACACATTTAACTGAATATAATAAATACTGTGCAGATCATTGATTTATTCTTGCCATTGTGACAGTCATGGCTTTGATGCAGTCAATTTATTTCCTGCTGTTCCGTGTTTCTTTCTGTTTACTGTTTGAAGTCTGCAATGAACAAAAAACAACATCACCAGTACAAAGGATGTAAACTAAACTAAAATGTGTATAATAACAGTAAAAATTTAAAATTACAAAAATTTTCATATGTTCCTGAGTAGATATTTAACATCAACTCTTAGGCCCTAATGCAAAATTTTTTCCATACTAATGTTATGATCTTTTCAATAGCATGTGAGGATATTACTCAATATGGAATGTGTATTAAATAGAAAATAGAATTGAAGGGGTTTTGCCACGATCTCATTTCATACCTCCTGCATCCAGTTTTTCAGTCTAGGGTTTTCAGAAGGAGGGTGTATGATGTGTTTAAATTTATTTCTGTGCCCCCAGCGGGAATGACATCACAGGCCTTTCCCTTTTCTGTAGTCAAAAAAAAAAGATCTGTTTATGAAAAGCATTGTGAGAGGGGGAAGGTAAGTTTTTGTTCACAGCACGGGGTCCTAGGTTTCAAACCCCAAAACCCCTGTGTTGTTTTTTTTTTTTTTTATCAATGCACTACCTTTTTTGAATTTCTTATTTTTGTATTTGCCTGTTTGAAAATTATAAGGTTTACAGAGGATGGGAGAGAGTAACCCGGGGGTTTGAAAAATCATAGCTGCCTGGAGGGAAGTGTGTCTGAGAGTGTGGGAGTGAGGAGCTCTCAGCCCTGGTCGTATCCCTGGAGAGAGCTGTAAAAAAGGGTTCACTAAAGAGTAGAAAAATTAAAAAAATGTGCAAAAATTTTTAATACAAATGGTGAAAATGTTTGTCGTTTCATTTGCAAGCTTCCCATGTCAATTTTACTTTGGGGCAAAACCCCTTTAATTTGTATAGAAAGATAACTCTGCATAGCACAGTTAATCATTCAGCAATTGTCATAAAATATCATTATGGTCGGTTTGTATGAACGGGGCTGCGGCAGATATCTGGCCCTGGTCCTTAACTTTTTTACTTGACCACACAGGAAGCAGGGCGCACTAGAACTGTAGAACAATCCTTTTTACTCTAAGAAATTGACTGTACGGTAAAGATTTAACCATGGCTCTAGGATGGAAATTATTGAAATGAAGGGTATTATTTTTGTCAGTAGATTTTACAAAGAGATCTGTGGCTAATTTGTTCTCATATTTATAAACCATAGTATCCAAAAATTTTTAAATTTTTATCAAAAGAATAAGACATAGTAAACTTAATGTATCATCTATGGTATTCAGAAATTGAAAAATTCAGTTAACTCTTCCACAGTACCCCTCCAAATAATAAAGGTGTCATCTATGTAATGCCACCATCCAAACACATGTGTGAAATGGTGGGACACATAGATTAATTCTTCCTCAAGGTAAGTGATAAACATGTTGGCATACGTGGGCGCAACATTAGAGCCCATGGCGTTCCCCTTTCTCTGAATATAAAATTTATCCTGAAAAGAAAAATAATTTTCAGTGAGAATAAATTCCAATAAATTGATCAAAAATTCAATGTTATCTGTAGGATAGTCAGATGCAGTCAAAAACTTTTTGACAACCGATATGCCTCTCATATGATCAATGGATGTATATAAATTAATTACATCAAAAGATACTGGGAAAAATGGATCTCCCAGTTTCGAGACATTTTCAGGAATTAAAACACAAAATTGGAGATCTAAAATTTTGGATTATTGACCATATTCCCTTAGAACGAAAGCAGGCAATAGAAGTATGTTGTTTAAAAGTAAGGACTGGAATGGATACATAAACCTGGATATGCTATACCAGGGAGGTTTAAATATAGAATTTAAAATTTACCCACAGATGTATAACTGAGGTTCTCTGTTTTTTTGTCCACTCGTCCACTTCTAGGTATGAAAGCACATAAGGTGCTAGATTTGATATAATCTTGATATATATTTTTAAAAAACTTGTTTAGTAATATTAATTTTTATTTTTTTAATTTTATTCTTCTTTTTTCTTATAGATATTATGAGTGCTCCGACTCCTGGGATCAGATGTTTTCTCCTGTGTCTGTCGTAATATTACTATCCTCTATATGGTTTTATAAGGTTAGGTGACTATGCTATAAAAACATAAATTCAAATTTCGCTGTCGTCTGGTACTTGCGCGCCCTGTGTCAGGGATGTGGGCTGTCGCTCGGAGGCTCTGCCTGGTTTTCCGGGTTGATCCTCGGAGCGCCCATGGGACCTTGAGTCATGCAGTGTCCCTGTGTGACTGTTGGTCCCTTGTGGGGTCTTTCATTTCTGTGGGGTTATATATGTAAATAATTTCTGTTTTTTTCTTTACACTTACCCTGTGTATAACTACTCCGTTCTATTGCTTCACTTGCTAGTGAAGCTAGGAGATTCAGTGCGCCGGTGCAAGCTTCTTGCATCGCTATGGCAACCCTATACGTCATGCGTGACAAGTAGATCTTTTGTAATGCCATAGCAACCCAAGACGCAAGGAAGAGAGGCACGCATGCGCAGACGGACTTATCTTGCGCATGCGCGGTACGATTACAGAGACGCCGTAGCAGGTCTATGGAGATGCATCATACCCAGCGAGGAGGAACTACTCCAAACAAGCACTGTAATTATAATGTGATTTATTGCACCTGCAACCTTAATATGTTCACTTAACTTGTGTAACATTTTGAATTCACTTATATATCAGATATGCATAATGTATTTATTGTGGGTGAGATTTTGTGATTGAATAATGTTTTTTTGATATTTTCACTGTAATAACACGTTGTCGATAACAGTTTGGACTTAATTATGTAAATGATCACTTTATTGTGTGTATTATAGCACTTTCTTTATATACACTGCTGCACCTCATGTTGTTGCTTGAAAAAGGCTCTGTTTAGAGCTGAAACGTTGCTGGAATAAAGACACCATTTTTTCTTTTTAAGTGCTGTCCTTTCTATTTTTGGTATTGTTTCAGGCTTCGTTCAGTCTGTGGGACGTGCACTAATCTAGCTTTTCAATCCCAGTGCTGTTTCTACTTTCTTTTTTGCATTTTTTTTTTAATATTATTTGCTGTTCACTTATGTGGCACAAAAGTCAGGGACATTTTAAGCTACTGATGGGCCCAGTGCAAAAATTATGAGCTCCCCACCACACCTTCTGGAACATTTTAATACAGTATACTATTAATATTATAATTGGGGTCATGGTTTTCCTGGGATCCTGTCGCACTCAGCTGGAGCTCCAGCTATCAGAGTGAGAAAACCAGCTGTAATCCAGAATTAATCCTGCAATACTGCCATCCTGCCAGCAGATCTTTATCTCCAACATAGCTAGAAAGATTGCAACAGGCTTCATCATTCCCCCTGCTCTGGGACCTGCTTATCTTGCTGCTCCATGATCCTCCACAGTTCCGGCCTCTGCTATCTTGATTACGTGGCTGAGACTGAATCCTGTCTTCTTTGGGTGCCACACCCAAAAACACTTGGGGACGAGCCGACCGGACCTCCGACAATGAGCTACTGCGTTTGCGGTGATGAGCCGCTTCAGGAACACATACTGTAGGTAGCAGAAGCTGTCATGCTGCTTCCTTGTGGCCTAAAGTCACATGAGCTTTCAGGTTACCTTTAGTGGCAGCTCACTGCCTAGAGCTGTTACCCACCTCTGACATCTTGAGCGGATGATAGCTCCTAGGCGGGGGGCCTCGCTACTTGTGACCGCTGGGCCAGAATTACATCCTACGCTCCTGGGCTGGTGACTTTTATCCTTATCACAGTTGATTTCTTGACCTGTTGTAAATGACTTGTCTGCGTATATTGCATTTTGTTATTTTTAAGAATTCTAAGATCCTTTGAAGATCCATGTCTTTTGTGTATAAAAAGTCTGTAAATTTTCAGTTCTTGTATAACATCATGTCTGAAGAAGGGAGCTAGTACTCTCGAAAGCTCACCATCAAATATACTCAGTTAGCCTGAAAAAGGTATCGCCTGATTTCTTCACTCTTCTATCACAGGATGAGGAACACAAGGTGTTATCAGCCACAGATTTCCAAATAGGAGATTAAGTCTGCCATCAGTACTAAATTAACAGTAGAGTTCAGGAGCTGCAAGGAGACTGTCACCTTTTTGGCAACTCAGGTCACCTGTCAGGCATTGTAATGTATATATTTCTCAGGTTTTAGGAAGAGATTAAGATAGCTGCATATGTAGGCTGGTTCCTTTCTGGTAAAGAAAGGGAAACCAACAATGATCACTGAAATAACGTACAACTTGCAAAAGTAAATTTAAATTGACTGAAAATCAACTAATGAATACCATACATTGCGTTTGATTCTGTTAATCGAAAATTTTTAAGAAACAAATCAATGAAACTGGCCTGTACAAAAATAATGGTACCCTTAACTTAAGATTTTGTTGCACAAGAGGTATTTTATCCCAACCCTCATGAGCAAACTGCTTTAGCTTTGGATGTTTTTTAGCTGTGTGTTTAAGGTCATTATCCTGTTGAAGGACTTAAGGCCTGCAAGTGGAATCAAGCTTTCTGTCACTCAACAGCACAGTTAATTCCAGAATACCATGAGAGTCTTAAGATTTCATTGTACCCTGCACAGATTAAAGACACCCTGTGGCGGATGCAGCAAACCAGCCCCAAGACTTAAGCGAGCCTCCAATGTCTAATGGCCCAGAGCTACAGAGGAGAGGATGGGTATAGCAGCCGTCACATTGGCAGCACAGTTCAATTCATCTCATATCTCTCCAGAACCAATGCAGTGAAGAGGGGATCTGTTGCTTGTTTAGATGTTATCACTTCCCCCATGGCACACTCTAGAATGATATTGGTAATAGTCTCCTACTCTGTGGTATTGGGGCAAGGTGTACTTGATGTGATGCAGAAGCAGGAAATCAGACGGAAGAGTTTTAAAGCATCGACTTGACCTCCTTATTTTCCAGCCAGTTGGTGCACAAAGAAATCCTCTTTACACAGACTAAATATATGGCATGCTTCAAAAGTTTCTAGGAGCCTTCTAAATTGACATTCTGCAGCTCCATCCAGAGAATTCTTTACTTCAATCTTCCAAGAGTATATGGCTAGAAAATAGGCCTGGGGCTGATGTCCAAATCAGCAATCGGACCAGCAACCCAGGGCTGAGGGTCATGTCACCACATCCATATTGTACATTTCCACTAACAACCTAATTTACTGGGCCACTAATACCCTCCTTGTTTATATGGATACCAGACCCTGCTGCAAGCTACACAAAATAGTAACTTTTTCAAGTCTACCTTCTAATAAAGCAGACAACATAATCACAATGACATGACAGTTTCACTTAAGGATCAACTAGGACAAATATTACAAAAACACCTTCTGCAATACACTAAACAGAAAAAAACAATGCTACAACTCTCATCACTTGGTCATGTACAGAAAGGGTTAATCCTGGCCATTACATATGTTTCACACTAGGGAGAATGCTCCTTTCTTTCTGTACTTCATTTTTGCATGTGTGAACATACTAGTAGATCTGATGTGACATGTCAAAAATATCAGTTATGTCTCATCTGTCCATAGGACATTTTCCTAGAAACTTTGTCGCTTGTCAATATAAATTTTGGCAAATTCCAGTATTGCTTTTCTATGGCTTACTTTCAACAGTGGTTTACTCCTAGGTCTTCTTTCAATAAGTCAACTTTGGCAGAGACAGTGATGGATGGTGTGATCTGACACTGATGTACCTTAACCTTAGAGTTTACCTCTAATTTCTGTGGAAGTTTTTTTGGGCTCTGATTTTTTTTT
>JAODAL010046028.1:0-27500 GCA_025379985.1 Phyllomedusa bahiana | reverse complement strand
GAGATATTAAATACATAGATAGCTCTATGAGCTATACGGAAATATGTGTCTCTCCAAGATTCGTCAAAAACCCAAATCTTCTGACCCTAATCCAGCCCTCCAACACCGCTTCTGCTAGATCAATGTCAGGAAAGTCGCGCTCCCACCCCCGGAAAACTGCAACCGCCGTTTCTTCATCCTTGGGTCTGCGAAGGCCAGAGTACAGCAGGGACAGGGAGTGCGGGGAACTCACTGGTCCGACCAAACTATCAAAATGAGTGGGTTTGACAAGATCAGCTACTAAACCCAATTTTAGTTCTCGCGAAACTCAGTATTTGTCTGAAAGCAAAGAAGTGTCTCCGACCCAGACCATACAGGCCTTGTATTTCCTCAAAAGAGAAAAAAACGGCGTTCCCTAACATTACCAGTTGAATAATACTCTCAAGACCCAATTGCCTCCATTGTGGGAGGTAACCCTTATCCAAACCAGGAGCAATTCCCGGGATGTCCCCCCCAAATGACAAAAATTTACTAGCTTGAAAAGGGGAGCCCAAAAGTTTTCCCCGGGCTGCCTTCCAGGCACTAATTGTGTCCCTAAATATTAAAATCCCTCTTGCTATAGGGGGAGAGCTTTGTACGGCGTGTGAAGAAGGGCAGTCAGGTACAAGGGGAGACCATATCAGACTCGATAGCTGTATTAGAGAAGAGGGAAGTATTTTTAATCCAATCTACACATGGGCGAGTTATAGCGGCTAAGTTGTAGGCTCTAATATAAGGAAGGTTTAGACCTCCCGAGTCTTTTGGAAGGATCATTTTCTAAAAGGCAATACGGGGCGTTTGTTCCTCCATAAAAATTTTGGGCAAAAGGCCGAATTTAACTTCTTTATACATACATGTTTAAGTAAAAGGGGGTATTGTTTTCAAATGATAGAGCAATCTCGAAAAGCTTACCATTTTTATTAGGGACAGGGGGCTAATAAAGGCAACGGAAGGGCTCCCCATCTTGTTAATTCCGCACAAATTTTGTGGATTAGCGGCGGGAAGTTCAAGGAATAAATTGATTCTGGAGATCTCCCAAAAAGAAGGGCCTAAATATTTAATGGATTTCTAGAGACAGTTACTTGAATTTGTGGGTTTTAGACTTTGGGGAGAGCTTGACCTTCCTGATGGGGAGATATCCAGGAGTTCAGATTTTTGAACATTTACTCTAAAACCAGAACATTGGCCAAATGTCGTCAGGACTTCTAGAATCAGCGGAACGTCTTTGTCTGGTGTAGCAAGAAGAAAAGTAAATCATCTGCAAAAAAGAGCGAGCTTCAAGTGAGAAGTGCCTATCTTAATTCCCTCAAAATCGGATAATGATTGGAAGTATCGTGAAAGTGGTTCAATGACTAGGTCAAAAAGCAGGGGCGAGAGAGGGCACCCCTGCCTAGTGCCCCTCCACAAAGGGAAGGAGTCAGATAGAAAACCAGGTATGACCATACGTGCACGGGGATTAGTGTATAAGGAGGATATATATGCAAAAAAGGCTCCACCAATGCCCATACGGCCCAAAACCTTACCCAGCAACCCAGTTGACATTGTCAAATGCCTTTTCCGCATCTATTGTTAATATAGCTGGGATTGTGGTTTTGAGGTTGGTCTTAATGCATCCAGAACCATTAGGACCCTACGGACATTGGCGACAGCCGATCTATTCCGGACAAACCCCACTTGGGGACTAGAGTTTAAATTTTGGGGTAAAGAGGGGAAGCTAGTCTATGGGCCATGATTGTAAAAGAATTTTAAGATCAACATAATGAGGGAAATGGGGCGATATGACGAGGGCTCTAGGGGTCTTTGCCTGGTTTTGGTATTACTCGAATGTGTGCTTCATTCATATGAGGCGGGATGCTAGAACCGGACAGAAAGGAGTTGTAGAGCGAAACCAGAGTTGGCGAAATTTCAGGAAGGAGTAATTTAAAGAACTCAGAGGTATAACCATCTGGTCCCGGCGCCTTTTGATTAGCTAGTTTCCGCACTGTGAGGCTAAGCATTTCTTCAGTTATAGGCGCTTCTAGAAGGTCTCTCTCTTCCTGAGACAGTTTTGGCAAGGAGACTTTATCTAAAAACCTATCCGACTCACCCAAATCAGAGTCCGAAGGGCGATACAAATCAGCATAATAGTCCCTGAATATCTGGGTGATGTCCCTACCATGGTTCTGGGGGGCACCAAAACGATTTCTAACAGCATGTATGGGGTTATTAGGCCTCATGCCTCTGGGTAAATGTGCCAGGAGTTTACCCGGCTTGTTTCCAAACCTAGAAAGTCTAGCATCATGAATAGACTTACGAGAGCGTTCCTTTTGTAAAAGCCAATGTTCGTATTCCTTTTTTGCTTTGCTCCAGGATTCCCATTCTGCCGAGTGGGAAAAGACTTGAAAGTGGAATAGGATGTTCTAAGTCTAAGTGAAAATTCCTCTAACTTGGTCGATATCTGTTTTTTCCTAGCAGCTATAAATGAGATAATACGTCCTCTTAAAACCACCTTTGCCGTCTCCCAAAACAGCTGTGGAGTATCAGCATGAGATATATTGTCTCTCTGAAACTCGATCCACCACAATTTTAGAAGACTGCCAAAGTCCTCATTATCATACAAATAGGAGGGGAACCGCCATATGTTACTCACTTTCCCCTCGGGTAAAGTCATAAAATTTCTAATGAAATCGGAGAATGATCCGAAATGATCAGGTCCTCTATAGTCACTGTTTCGCTCTTGCCGCCATCTCTGGGGAAATCAAAAAATAGTCGTACCGTGACCATGACTGGGGAGGCGAGGAAAAAAAGGTATATTCCCTCTCCCCTGGTGAAAAGACCTCCAAAAACTTTTAAGTGTGTGTTCTCTAGAAATTTTGGATAGGGAAAAGTTTTTCTAGACTCTGCATGGTGGGGTTTGTCTCGAAAAGATCATGAACTGTGTTTAAATCCCCACCCAAAACCTTAGGGGGGGGGCAAACTGCTAAAACTTTGCCCGCTAAATCATCAAGAAGTTCCCATTGTCCCCCCTTAGGCCATAGATATTTATAAATTGCGACCGGCGTACCGGCGATAGATACCACGAGCCTAATGAACCTACCATTGAATCTTTAGATTCCTCAATCACCGAGTGCTTGAAGTTTTTATGAAGAAGTATAATGACTCCCCCTTTTTTCCCTACCGCCGGGGACCCAAAAACCTGTCCCACCCATAGTTTCTTTAACCTAAAAAAGTCCTCCCTCTCTAAATGGGACTCCTGGAGCAGGGCAACATCCGAACGCAACTTTTTTAAGTGTCTCAAGACCATAGCTCTCTTCTCAGGTGACCGAAGGCCTTTAACATTCCAAGATACAATGTTAATCATCATGGAAAACACGTTTGGTATCTCTCAAAGGTTCACCTGTTATCAATGTGAGTTTCCCAGAAGGTATCTCAAAGAGACGAGGGTCAAGTGGCCTTGAAAAATTCAAAAGGCTAGCGCTAGGGGCCAAATTCATGGCAGCTACAAAAGACAGTTCCTTGGAATAAAGATCCAGTGGTTCAACATGGTACAAAACATACATTGTAATTAAAACAACTAAGGCAAACATAACATGCCAAAACGAAGCCCAAACAGGGGCTTTCCACAAGGGAAGCCCCAAAGGGCCCCCAAGTTGCACCTCACCGGGAGAGGATAAAGTACTCCCCCCCAGTTTTTGTAGTGCTGAAGGACTTCACTTTTATCCAACATTTTAGGATTGACAACTTCTTTCAAAACTCCTAACGAAGCAAGCAGTGACCTAAAAAACGATCGTAAATAAGAATGAATGCGGCATCGTAAAACATGGGTAACTTTTGAATATGTGACAGTGGCCACTTGGCTAATAGACCTCCATTGCATTCAAATACATTTCCTCCTGCCCCGTGTTCAGGTGCCATGCGCTGAGGCTGGGCGTTTTCGTTGTTCTTTCGGAGTCCCATATTTCCAGGAGTGTCCCGTTCACGGGAAAGTCTTGGGGGGGATCATAGCATTAGCATCAGAGAGGTCCCTCTCGTGGGGGAAAGTTGAGGAGATCCACTTTCTTTCACGTGTTGCTGCATTGTCCAGTATAACCGAGCAAACGGCTGGCATTTGGAAAGGTGGACGAATTTCCATTTTTGTGAAAGAAAGCGTAGAGCTGCGGGTAAGCAAGGAAATTTACTTGTTTACGGTATAACTCTGTACAAATAGCTGAAAAGGCTCTTCGACGCTTGGCGACCTCTGCGAAAGTCCTCGAAAATTAACAGTCGTATCCTTGGAAGTATAGACCTGAGCGGAGCGACTTATAGGCTCTAAGTATTTCAGATTTGTCTGCAAAATTGAGGTACTTGACAATGGTCTGTCCCCCTCATTTTAAGCTATGATCTTCATAGTGAGACAACCCCTTTAACAGGTGGCCTTCCATGAAGCTTCTAACCTGATATTTCTGCAGTATCCTTGACGTGGCATTGAGCCCATCGCGTTGTCCCACGGCCACAAAACATGGTTATTAAGATGTAAATCACCATTTTATACAGTCATGGCCAAAAGTTTTGAGAATGACACAAATCTTCTATTTTCACCTGATCTGTTGCCCTCTGGTTTTTCTGTGTGTTTGTCAGATGTTTTTATCACATATAGAAATACAATGCAATCATATTCTGATTAACAAAAGCTTTTATTGACAGAATGAGTTAACGCAGCAAGTCAATATTGCAGTGTTGGACCCTTTCTTCTTTCAGGACCTCTGCAATTCTCCATGGCATGCTCTCAGTCACCTTCTGGAGCAAAATCCTGACTGATAGCCGTCCATACTTGCACAATCAATGCTTTACATTTTGTCACAATTTGTTGGTTTTTGTTTGTCCACAGTCTCTTGATGATTGACACCACAAGTTCTCAATGGGATTAAGTTCTGGGGAGTTTCCAGGCCATGGACCCATAATTCTCTATGTTTTGAATTCCTGAGACCTTTAGTTATCACCTTTGCTTGTATGGCAAGGTGCTCCAATCATGCTGGAAAAGGCATTGTGATCTCCAAAATGCCTCTTGGACGGTTGGGAGAAGTTGATTCTTGAGGACATTCTTGGTACCATTCTTTTTTCATGGATGTGTTTTTAGGCAAGGGACTGTTAGAGAGCCGATTTCCCTTGGCTGAGAAGCCAACCCCACACTGAATGGTTTTCTGGATGCTTTACAGTTGGCATGAGCAACAAGGGACTGGTGGTATTCGCTCACACTTGTCTTCTCCGAACAAGCTGTTTTCAGATGTTCCAAACATTCGGAAAGGGGATTCATCAGAGGAAAAATGACTTGACCCACAGTCCTCAGCAGTCCACTACCTGTACCTTTGCTGAATATCAGTCTGTCCCTGATGGATTTTTCTGGAGAGAAGTGGCTTCATTGCTGCCTCCTTGACACCAGGCCTTGCTCCAAGAGTCTCCGCCTCACAGTGGGGCATGCGATGCAATCACACCTGCTGCTGCCATTCCTGAGCAAGCTCTGCAATGATGGTAGCCCGATTCCAAGATGAAACCTTTTAAGAGACGGGGATGGCGCTTGCCTGGTCTTCTATTGGGCGACCTGGAGCCTTTTTGGCAACAATGGAACCTCTCTCCTTAGAATTCACTTGATGATGTCGATAGGGAAAATATTGGTGATGAGGTGCATCTTTCTCAGCTGCGATACTCTTCCCGTTAGGCAGTTTGTTGCAGTGCAATGATGACTGCACGTGGTTCTTTAGAGATCACCATGGTTAACAGAAGAGAAACAATGATGCCAAAGCACCAGGCCTCTTTCAACGTGCCAGTGGAGTGATTCTTACCTAATCATATGACAGATTGATCTCCAGCCCTATTCCTCATCAAACCACCCACACCTGTGTTAATGTGAGCAATCACTGAAACGATGTTAGCAGTCCTTTAAGGCAAGGCATGATCGAAGTGGAAATGTAGTGTTTTGGGGGAGAAAAAGTTCATTTTCTAGGGCAAATATTGGACTTTGCAATTAATTGCTGTTAAGCTGATCACTCTTTTATAGGGCTTCTGGAGTATATGCAAATTGCCATTATAAAACTGAATGCAGTAGACTTTGTAAAAATTAACATTGTATCATTCTCAAAACTTTTGGCCCATGACAGTACAGCTCTGTTCAGTTCATGTAACCGAGACTGGTTCACAATACTAGATATTAAGAATATAATTTATGGCCACCTCAGAAATTAAAAACAACATCTCAGAACAGCTGCAATTTACTATAGAAAACCCATAAACATAGAGAATTCCACATCAACCCCTTTTGAGGAGGAACTTTGGTGTCACACGGCGCCCCTTGTCTAACATCTTTGGCTAGTTTGGCCGATCATCACTAGATATTAGTGGTGTCGTCTTCTTGATTCTTTTGGCTGAATTTATTATTGACGTTGAAACTTTTTTTTTTTTTTTTTGGCACTTTAATTATTTATCTGGAAGGTCTCTGCACGCGGCCAGTCCCTCCTCAAACCTACTACAGAGGACCACGTAAAAAAGTGCCAGAGATATTTGTTGAATCTTCAACTATGGATGCGTCCGATCCAGGAGCAGGAGCAAGTCATTCACATGTAAGCTCACAGGGCTTTTGGACAGTCCTCCGTCTACATCCTGCTTTGTTGTGCAGATATGTTCTAGAAGTTTGTGGTATCCATTTGAAAAAAAAAAAACTATGTTATATGTGTGGATTGGATATTAGAAGTATGTTGAGGGACTCATCTCTGAGAACCTACCCATCTTGTGAATGGGCCCTGAATGCTCGGAATGGAGAACAGGTTTCGCGCTATGCGGACTCTCGTATCTGTTATCTGGGAGTTTCGAGTAGGCTGGTAAACGTAGCTCCCCTATACTCAGAATTCCACATAGAATATGATGGAGAAGTCGTGCACAAGCGGTGACAGCTTTCTATTTCTGAGCCGACACTTTCACGGGCCCTTTCTGGTTAGGCCGCACCTATCACACTTAGATTTGGTTGTCGAATGCTTTCACCAGTGTGGATTGGAACCGCCTTTTAAGATGTGTGTCCCGGGTGGTGTATATTATTTTATCATCAATGTGGAGCCCTAATTGGACGCCGCAACCTTATGTTCACTCCTATATTGGGATACATGCGGGGGTGTACGTATGGCAAACCGACCTGTAGACGCCTCTGATATAGGCAAGGTTCATATTGGTTGTAGAGTCTTAGGTCACCCAGAAATTGGAATGAAGCCGACAGCTGAAGACCACCATGTTACTAGCTGTAGGTCTTTTTGGTGTGGCCGCCCGGTCGCTTATTCATGTCCTGTTGTGCACAGGGACGGACATAAGGTCCCCCATTTTATTTGGAGGTCATCATTTGGTTCCTCTCCATATGTCATGATGCTCCCACTGGCGGAGCTAGAAGTTTTGCTGGTCGGCGCCGTCGATAAGTTTTGCCAACCCATTTTACAGCACGCACCCTACTCGTTCATTGCCACGCTCTTTTCAGGGACCGCTCGCCACACCATAATTTCATAATGGCACTTATAAAAATATGATTAATTATTTTTTTTGCCGCCAATATTTTATAAAACAAATCGTTTTTGGAGATTGAGTGACCTGCTGGAGGGTCATTCTGAAGGCTTTGGTCTGTGCTGGGTTGGTTTTCCTCCACGGTCTCCTGTTGTTGATCCAGCAGTGTGATTGACTTGGAGGTACAAATGTGTTGTTTAATCTTCCTTATTTTTTTGAGCAGTTTACTTAAGGCAAACGCCCCTGTATTACTGCATTCGAGTTCTAATAGGCTCCTGTATATGCCAGACCCGGAATGACATATTTGGCCTCCAGCTTCCCATTTTTTTTAGGCAAACCATGGTCACCCTGCGTTCGCATTGCCGGAAAAAGACCATGGAGCCCCCTTCTTTTTCAACTCCTGGATGTCAAGGACATTACTGCAACAGCAATCAGGGGGTCACATTAAATGGGCAGGATCGTAGCTAAACTCCATTTCAGCGCTCCTGCAGCGGAGCCAGGTTTTAAATTAGTCCTCTGAGCTGCGCCATATGCAGTGTCACAGAATAGAGACTTGCCCAACTCACTCAGTGTCCGGGAGAGTTGGCCAAATTGTGTGTGGGGCGCAGAGTGGGACCACTACATTACCCCTACTCGCTCACCGCTGTTTGGATCAGGAGGTTATATGCACATAAGGTTGAGGCTTCTTCTCTCTGCGGGTATGAGGGGGCGGATCGATCCTTATAACATTAGGAATGTTTACTGATTTATATATATGATGGGCCCTGGCATTGCTTGGTCACCATAAACTCCAGACAAGAACAGTCAGAATCTTTGTAAATAGAATACAGCTGTTTATATAAGTATTTATATCACCACTTGTCAAACAGGTCAAACCAAAGGGCACTCCTCCTTTGCACCACCCTTTATAGAAGCAGTAGTAATAGACGGGAACTGTGATTAAGCTGAGTTTGCTTTCTTTCATTTATCCAACCTTCAATAAATATAGCATTATATCGACATTAGTCATTCTTAGTCTTACTTCAAATAGTCCTTCTAGGATTCAAGACAAATGGTAGCAAGAAGGTAAATACCTTATATGATCTTTAAAACGCCATTGGGTGGCAGAGGAAACAGTCTCGGAACAACCGACTGTGCGTTGCACGGATGCAACGTTCGAGTGAACTCCGCCCCCTTTATCAAGGCATTGCACGCTGTTTCGCTCAACCTCTTTTTCATATGTTGCAAACATTCCCCTTGCAATGCTTAAACTATTTTAAAAAAAGGATTAAAATTCAGGTCATAGTTAAGTCCCCTTTGGACTTTTAGAATCCAATTTTGAACAATCCAATAGGCCTCTTTTTGTTTATTGTGTTCTCTATTGTTACTTTAATTACTTCACAATACACAACATCAGGGGTTTCTGATATGTTGTGTCTTTGTTCAAAAAAATGCCCATCGCTACTGTGTTTTTCACCGTATGTTTTCTTATTCTCTCCTTCTTCTGTGTCCTCCTAGTCGATCTCTTCTTCTGTTTGTATACTCTGATTGCTGATCTGTGTTCATTCAATCTCACTTTAATGTTTCTACTTGTTTTGTCCTATGTAAACATAGCCACAAGGGCATTTCAACATGTAAACAACGCCTTTAGACTCGCATGTAAAAAAACGTGTTTGATAGGGATTGTATATCCCTTGGTAGGATGGTGTATCTCAGACCCTTTGATTACTGACGAGCAGTTTTGACAATTGAGGCACCGAAACGTGCCTCTTTTTTGTGTATACAATGTTTTTTTGTTGCTTTTTTTTTTTCTTGTGTTTTTAAATCCGAAGACATCAATTCGTCTCCTAATGTACATCCTTTTCGGAAAACTATTTAGGTATTTGTTTAAACAAGTGACCCGTTTTCTCATCACTCTGTAGTATGTTCCAATTTTTGATAATGCTCTTTTTTTTATCTGTTGTGCATGATGGTCATATTTTGTCACAAACATTAATCTATCATCTTTTTTTATTCTTATGTTTCTGTGCAAGTGTGTCTTCTCTTGGTATTTGTAATACTTCCTTACCTACTTTTTCTAGTTGTGCTGGATCATAACCTCTTTTAGTAAATTTAGATATTAGTTTGCGCATTGCTTTCAAATATAATTCGTCAGAAGAACAGATGCGTCTAGCACGGACAAATTGTCCTTTGGGAATGCCTTTAACGTTGAGGGGATCCTACATGACTTGTAGTTTTCTACTTCGGTTTAACTGGATTGCAAACCTAGAGTTGGGAGTCTTTTTTCTTGTGTGTCTTTTCTTGTTCTTTTCCCCCCTTTTTCCCCCCCCTCCCCCTGTGTTGTTAGTCTGCCCTTTTATGTTTGTAGGGCTTTATCCTTCGGCCGTTCCAGGGGGCCGCATTCCTGGCTCCAGGGATGGCGCTTTTAAATTTGCAGCCTAGGCTTGTACTACACTTATCCCACTTATTTAAAACTGCACTTTGATTTAATAC
Organism: Phyllomedusa bahiana; assembly: GCA_025379985.1. Classification (NCBI taxonomy): domain Eukaryota; kingdom Metazoa; phylum Chordata; class Amphibia; order Anura; family Hylidae; genus Phyllomedusa; species Phyllomedusa bahiana. The sequence goes on along the minus strand of JAODAL010046028.1, from coordinate 17,516 downwards.
TTTGATTGAAAGTACTCTATGAAAATTTTTTTTCGGCTTTTTTAAATGTCTTTTGATTTTTGAAAACCTTTTGAAAACTTTAAAAAAAAATTTACAGAAAAAAAAAAAAAAAAAGTTTGGGGGGCATGAAAAAGGGCTTTATGAATACATTGTTGCGTTCTAAGTTTAGTAAAAGTGAGTTGTTTTTGTCCATTTTTTATGGATTTTACATTGGGTTTAGGTTGTTTTTTCATCTTTTTCCATAGTAAAACTGTTTTAAATGGAACCTGTGGTTGGGTAGCAACAATTCATTTAATTGGGAAATCGTATTTTCCCACAAAAGATGTGTCATCCACTAGCGCCACCTTTTTTTTAATATGGCTTGAATCTAGATTAAAAACAAAATTTCTTTTAAAATGTATCTGTTCAAATTTGCTAAATCGGGCGTGGGAGCCCCTCGAGGTCCCCCCCCAAATGAAGTGTGAGACCCAAAACGAAAAAATTTATTTGTCATTATGATTTCCAATATGTCTGAGGAATCAAATCAAGTATTACAGTGTTGATTTCCTTCAAAGCTTCATAAAAGTTTCCCAAACCCTTCTTTACTGGTTGTTTTATATAAAAAAATGATTTTAAAAAAAAATGATGTTAACCTCTGATATTAAACCCATATTTAGGACGTAAAAATTTTTGAAAGTAGGGTCAATGTGAAAAAGATCTACCTGGTTTTTGAAAAAAAGTATCCAAAAAAACGTAAGGGTTCAAAAGGGAGTTCCCCCCGGAAACAAATAGGTTACCAGGGGGGTGCTTTTTAAGGTTTTGTGTACCTTTGGAACTAGGTAATAGATAGGTGTTCTAGGTGAGTCCTTGATTAATGACTACTTTGTATATTCTGAAATGATATTCAAATGAACAGCTTCTACCACTTCCTTAATCATTTGTTTTATTTCACTTGTAGGGTCATATCTTTGGTTGGTATACAGTTAAAATTTAAAATGTATGCCTGACCTCCCCCAAAATGTTTCCCCAGCTAAATGGCTCTTTCTTACCCCCTGATGAACCCATTTTAGCTAGTGAAACATGTGGGGAGGTTAGGCATGACTTTTTAAAAATATTTGATTTATCCCCTCTGTCACAGTGCCCCGCCGCAGGGGGGTACAAAAAGGAAACCTTATATTTTTTATGTCCATCAGTTAGGGTAACTGCCCAAGTAGGATGCTTGGGACCCCTTATGGGTTAGTAAATTATGTTTTAAAAAGGTTTCCTGTTAATAGGTGGGCTCCCCCCAGACTTGAAAATAGAAAATGAGTTTTTCCCCTTTTCGAAGTAGAAAAAGGGATAAATTGAGAGCTTAGAAATCAGATTTTTAAATAGTGTGTATAGAGGTTAACTATTATATATAATAAAAGTTACGTTTTAGTGTTTGTTTTTTTTATAACTGAGAATTTTATTATATTTTTTAAATGCAGACAAGTAAAACAGTTTACATCAGCAAAACAATGTCGTAAAACAACATAGTGAGGGACAGTAGGTGGGAAAGAAATATGCAGGAGCCAAATTCCGTGGGCCCACGGTAAGTCCTACAGTGAGGGGGAGTATAGTCTTTAAAAATACTAAGGAACTTTGGACAAAACCTTTGAGAAAAGACAGACCTAGAGATAGGGACAAAACAAACAAAGGGAAAGAAGGAAAGGGGGGGGGGGGGGAGGGGGAGGGATGGGCATTGGTTTTTTTCTCTGAATTGGTCAGGTCCCCTTAGGTAGATTTTTCATGCCCAGGGTACCCCGGGGCCGCCATGTTTTATCAAACAGATCCGTGTCAGGGAGAGAGGCGTCAATTGCTCCTTTCGAGTCCCCCCCGTTAATGTATTAGATCTGTAGGGGGAGGGTCTGTTTATTAGTTGCAGTCAGGCCCCGAGCCCCCCTTCAAACAATTTCATAAACTAGCCTATCCTTGGGAAAAGATTTAAATGGCCGTAAGTAGGGACACCAAGGGGCCCAATGGTTTCCACACAGGACTCTTTCGGGCCTTTAACCTGTTCCAGAAAGGTTTCCCCCCGGGGCCCAATCCAGAAAATGTGCGGAAGGGTCCCTATGGAGACGGCATCCAACAACTGGGAGAGTTTGTGGGAAAAATTTTTGCAATGATCGGGTGTGTGGTCCCCAAAAAAAAGAGAACCTTGTACAGGTTTTCCCTTTGGGCCAGACAGGTGATGATTTGGCCCCGCTTTCCAAATAGTTTGCCCTTAGAGTACGGGATCGGTCTACCCCGGGATCTCTCCCATTTCTCCATTTACTTTTTGGGCTGGGCTCTTCAGTGGGAGTTCCCCCCTCAAGGAATAAATTGAGGAAAACATCCCTTCGTTGTGTTTGTTTTACAGGGGATTCAAATGGGGTGGGAGGGGGTAGAGTGTTTGTTCCGTATAAAAGGAAAAGGAGGTGGGAAATCTGAAAGGGAGTGGAAACCCGAGCTTTGGGGAGGTCGTATTCCCCCTGCAGGCCCCAAATGAGCGCAACTTCCTATCATGTGAGCAAATCTACAAAACGAAAAAAATCCCGCCCCAGCCCAAAGGGGAGCAAATAGCCCGAAGAGCTAGTAGGCAGGGGTGGGGTGAGAGAACGAGGGGGCTGGGGAGGGGGGGGAGGCCAGATTGGAAAACTATTTAACAGCGCCAAAAATTTAATGGGGAACCAATGGGCCCAGTAAGCCAAACCTCCCGGGATGGGGGGTGAGTGCCGAGGAAGGCATTTGGGTGAGTGGGAGCTATCCAGAGCTTTCCACTTTTTATCCATTTCAAAAAGACCTAAAAGGGCCATGCCGGGTAGGGGAAAGTGTGGGCCCAAAAGTAATGAATCGATTTGGAAACCCCCCGCCCCCCCTTGTTTATCAGCCTCAAAATCTCTCTAGCTACTCTGTGCCTCCTTTGCCCCTATAAAGTTAAACAAGCCGCCTGTAAAAATCTTAAAGCCCTCAACGGCCCGCCAAAAGGGAGGGTCCCCAAACAGGTAAAGGAGTCTAGGTAATGCGAATTTTGACCGTATTTATTCTCCCAAAAAACTAAAGGGCAAGGGTTCCCAAATTTCGAAGAATGACCTATTTCCCTGAACAGTGGGGGGAAAAAATTGGGTGGTAGAGGGAACTGTGCTATTTTTTTTAATGAGTCCCAGGTACTAAGGGATTGGGACTGCCATGATATGGGAAGTTAGCCCTAAGGGGTGACAGAACTTGGTGGGAGGTTAATGGGGAAGGGGGCCCCAGTTTTTGACGCATTTTCTTTGTCCGGGAAAAACAACTAAAAAGTTCAACAGGGAGTGCAGGGCGGAAGTGGATATGTAAGTTGGTTGGGTCGCAGGATTTTACTGCAAATAGAGCTTAATTTTCCCATCTTTCAACCTTGGACCCCCCCCAATATCCCGGGTCGAGCTGATGGCGGTGCTAGGATTCAAAAATAAAGCAAAAAAAAAAAGGGGGGACAAGGGAGAGCCCCGTTGGTTCCAATTTTTATCTGGAAGGGTTAGAGGTGTGATGAGGTTTAATTAAAATGCTGTGAGGGGGTGAGTAGAGGTCCCCATGGCCCTCTGAAGGGGCCCACCAAAACCCCGGTTGCAAGGTTTCAAACAGGGAAAGGCCACCCCCGGCAATCAAAAGGGCCCTTTTCCCCGTCTAGGCTAGGATGAGGGCCTTTCCCACCCAGTTAAGATATCGATCAGGTCGATTGTTTGTCTTTTTGTTATCCCTCCTTTCGACGGGGGCGAAACCCACCCGATCCTTATTTTATCAGCTGGGGCAGCCGACCCCACCCTATTGGCCAGTAATTTAGTGAATATTTTGATGTCCCAGTTGGAGGCTATGGGCCTTAACTCGCACTATCGCCGGGTCTTTTCCCCTCTTGTGAATGAGAGTTTAGGGGGAATATGACATAGAAAAGGGGTTGGGGACCCTGCAAAGGAATTGAAGGGGATAGCTGTGGGGGGCCAGAAAAATCAGAGAAAGTTTTGAAAAAACTGGTAAAGGAAAGGGCCCTCCCGGGCCGGGCCTTACCCAGTGGGGGTCCTCAGAATTCCGAGTTCCTCCAAAAACTAGGGGGCTTAAGGGAGGTTAGGCTTCGAGGAGAGTTTGCTTAGGGACAGGAGCGAAGAAAAAACTGGTTGTGCCTCCCGGGGGCCTCCAAACTCCCGGGAGCTCCCGATGGCAAGGGTACCAATTTTTTAGAAGAAGTCAGAGATATATTGGCTATGATTTTTGGGTGTGAAAAAGGTGCCATTTCCCCCTTTCCGCGGGCTGTGGCTGGAGTTGCGGTCCTTTTTTGGTGGTGCGGCAAAAAGGTTTGGGCCTTATTGCCAAACTCTAATACGCTGTTTAGAATAGAGGAGGCTTCTCCCAGCCTGCACCCCCCAAGTCCCTCAACTCCCCTCTGACTCCCCCCAAAACGCCTCAGGTTGGGATGAGGGTGCTGGAACTTCTTTGCTGTAGTACCTCAGCTGATTCCGTAGGGAATTTTTTTTCCTCTAAGTCCCTCTTCAGTCTGGAGCCCAGGGTATGAAATTTACCTCTAAAGACCCCCTTATGGGCCCCCCCACAAGGTGGCCACGATGCCACTTTCCCAAATTGGTTTTAAGTAAAAGGGCAAAGGGGGCTTCAGCTTGTCCCCTTTGGGGCTGGGTTCTTTAATTAAGCTTTATTTAGTCTCCAGGGGGACCCAGGGTGATAGGACTGGAAGTTTAAAATTTGACCATGAAATGGGGTTTTTAGACCGGTTTGGTCGTTCAACCCAGAAGTGACCGAAAAGGGGGGGTTCCCAAAGAAGTAATCTATTTGGAGTGGGTTTTATGCGGGTGAGAGTAGAATTAAATAGCCCCTTTTTTTTCGATGGTTGTGCGCCATAGGTAAAACCCAGCCCTGGGCCCAATCAGTTTTGAAGGCCTGGAAAACCCCCGTTTGGTTAGGTCCCGGGGGTTTCCCCCCTATCGTGGAACGATCATGATTCTGAAAAAAAAAATTTAAAAGTCCCTCCCTACAACCAGAAAAAGATGGGGAGTCCAGAGAGCTTAAGGATACCTTTTTTGGGAAAAACCTTTTGGCAGTTTTGGGAGCGTACCATTCCCAAAACGTAATGGGCCGTTTTAGTGTTTTATAGTTTGAGAATGATAGAGTTTAAGTTTCCTAGGGCAAAAATAGTTTATTGTGTGTATTGGCAGAAAGCCAACCCCTTTTATCACAGTCGCTGTGATTGAGTCAGTTCTTTTGAAGAAATATTTACAAGAAGTTCATCTATATTTTCCTCTTTGGTCTTCCTACTTGTGGTTTTCTTTTTGTGTGTTCTTCTTTTGTACCACCAATCGCTCCACGATCGCTTTCCTCCTGAGATGTGGTATCTTCTAAAAAAAATGTTGGTGTTTTTATTTTTTTAATTAGATCGTAATTGCATAGGTTGGCTTTGTTCTGAATCTTCTGATGTAGATGTATTATCTGAAAATTTCTTTTTTTTGATATCCTAGAATTTTTTCGTTACGGGGGGTTCTTCGCCATGAATGATCTTCCATGTAAAAGTCCTTCTCTCTTTCAAATTTTTTTTATTTTTTTTGGGGCATTTCACAACTTTTATTAGAAACAAAGCGATACAAAGAATATCAAATTTGAGAACAGTGCGAGTACACAGTAAAGAAACAATGCAAAACATTGCGAGACATACTAAATCATCAGCAAAAAAAAGAATAAAAAAGAAAAACACAACTGCTAAAAAAATCTTTAAGAGAAAAAATTTCTGGTACCGCAGCTTTTAAAAAGTTATAGCCCGTATAAAGGCAGCAGATTTTGCAGCATTCAATTGTAAAGCACGAAAATAAAACAAGGAAAAAGAAAAAAAAAGAAACAAAAAGGGCTACAGCATAAGAACAACATAACTGAAAGAGCATTCGAGGCCTATGAGAGAGGGGGAACAGGGGCCCCTTTTTTGAACAAATTGAAACCAAGAGCATAGGGTAAGCCTCGGCCATATGCAATAAAACCAGAAAAAAGCATTTACACTCCAAAAACACAGACTATAGTCATTAAGGGGGAAAGGGGGAAAAGGAAAAAAAACAGGAAAAGAAGGGGGGTAAGTTGGAAAGGATGCTCAAATTTCTTTAATTTTAGTTTTAATTGTTGAGTTTTAAATTTTTCCAAACTCACTTGAAATTCCTGCTAAATTGCTTTGTAATCTTCAAAGACATGTTTTTTTTAATCTCTTAAAAATTTATTTATATCCCCGTTTTCCATTGACAACACTTGTTGAATATGTTGGATAGTAAGAAAAATAGATCCTAGGTATGGCTATGTTCACACGGCCCTTTTTTCGGGGCGTATTTACGGCGTATTTACATCCCCAAATACGTTGAAATACGTTTCAAAAGTGTCACTTAGGCTTGGTTTACCGGGTGATTTAAAAATGATTCACGTCGGGTTTCGCGTAAAACGTTCCGAAATCAGTTGAAAAAAAGTTGCAATATTGCCCCTAAGTGTGGCAGTATTTTTGGAAAAGATTTCCTGCGGTTCACCTCCCCTTTTATTATAGTTGGTGAACCCGTCCGGAAATAATTGACAGCCATTTTTTTGAAAACGGATTGCGGCCGCATCCGGAACGGAAATAAGTTTTGTCTAAAAAAGAGACAGTACAGTATTTCCCTTTAAATCAATGTTAAAAAAAGGCCATTATTGTTTGTAATGATTTCGCAACGGATTTGCGGGCCCTACATTGGCCCCAAATCCGTTGCAAAAATAAGCCTGGTTTAACTTTGGGTAAGTGTGGCAAAAAAATTTTAGGTTTAAATACATTCCCCATTCTTTTCTTTGGGGGTTTACATTGCAAAAAACCGCCTCAATAAGTGGCAGGGTTAATTTTCGTCGTATTTTCGGACGATTTTCGCCCGCAAATACGTCGCGAAAAAAAGCCTGTTTGAATGAGGAAACGTATTTAAAGGAAATTCAATGCTAATTAAATTTTTCATTATTTGAAGCGTATTTCGGAGTATTTTTGGTTGTAAATACGTCCGTAAATACGCCCCGAAATAAGCCATGTGAACATAGCCTATCTGTTACTCAGAGCATGCCATCGTTCTTTATATTTGATATCTACTGGGAGGAGTATAGGTTGGAGGGGTGATCTCAATCCCCTTGGAATACGTTTGATTTTCACATAATCAGTTCACGTAGTGGCGTGTAATGATAGATTAATTTCTAGGCGTCTTGGATAGTTCACACTGGGCTTCTTTAATTTTTTAGTCCCAATTCAGACCCGATTGTTTTTCTTGTTTTAAAATATCAAGTCGTTCAGATTCAGTGAAACAGAACATATCAGCTCGGTTGTCCATGATGGATGCTAACTCCTCAAAAGACATTGTGAATACAATGTTATATTTTTATAATTTTTGTAAGCGGTTTAGAGGAACAACAGTCTCACACTTTGTAAATAGAATACCGCTGTTTATAAGTATTTATATCCACTTGTCAACAGTTAAAACCAAAGGGCCTCCTCCTTCCCCCCACCCCTTTATAGAAGCGTATAAAAGACCGTGATTAAGCTGGTTGTTTTTCATTTATCCCACCTTCAAAAAATTTTGTATATCGGATTTAGATTCTTAGTCTTACTTCAATAGTCCTTCTAGGATTCAAGACAAATGGTAGAAGCAGGTAAATACCCTTTTAAAGATCTTTAAAACGCCATTAGGTAGCAGAGGAATGCTTGACAGCCCCATATGCTTTTTTTTTTTAAATTTATTTTTTTTTTTTTTTTATAAAAACCCTATCAAACACTTTTTTACATGGGAGCCTAAGGCTCTGTCTACCCTGCAGTGAAAAAAAAAAACGACCTGAAAATGAATTTTAAAAACTAGTTTTTTGTCCACGCGTAAAAGCAGCTGAAAAAAAAAAGGAGTTTTTTTGCCACGATTTGTGTTTTTTTGCCGGTCATTTAAGCGTTTTTTTTCTTTTCTTTTAAACCTGTTTTTTTAAGTCTGCATAAATTAAGCCAAATTTGGGTGTAAATCCGCCCCAAAAAGGGTAAATAAAGCAACTCTTTGCATTTATTGTGATCTTGTAGTGTTTTACGGATTTTGGGTAATAAAATTATCATGGTTTGTCGCCAAAAAAATTTTTTTCGATTTTGGCCCTAAAATCCATTTTTTTACGGTTTTTTGGGGTAGGATCTCATTTTTTTTGGTTTTGGCGTAGTAAAGTTATCATGGTTTGTCGGCAAAAAAAAAAGGTTTTTTTTTACAATTTTTTTCCCCCAAAGTATCTCGCTAGATAAAGTTATCTCGCTTCTGACACTATAAATACTTTTTTTATGGATTTTTGCCCGAATCTGTTTTTTTAATGGATTTTGGCGCTAAAATACTTAACATATTATGGCGCTAATACAGTTAAGACATGGATTTTAGCGCCGAAATCTGTAAAAAAACAGATTCTGGCGGCAAAATCTGTAAAAAACTTATTTTTTGCGTCAGAAGCGATATAATTTTATTAGCGCTAAAATCTGTAAAGAAAAATATTTAAGTGCTAAAATCCGTAAAAAAAAAAAGTATTTTTGGCATCAGAAGCGAGATATGTTAAGAGGAGGATTTTAGTGGCAAAATCCATAAAAAATGGATTCTGGTGCCAAAATCCGTAAAAAAACCTTATTTTCTGCGTCAGAAACGAGAACTTTAATAGCGCCAAAATATGTTAAGAAAAGTTTTTTAGCACCAAAATCTGTAAAAAAAAAAAAAAAAAAAAAAAAAAAAAAGGATTCTGACGCCAAAATCCTTTAAACAAATGTATTTTTAGGGAAAAAAATATGGATTGCGCAAAAATCGTTAGCGACCAAAGCATTATCATTTTATTACAAAAGGTACAAACAAGGGCACTTGTGACACCTGTATGCAAATTTGATAATATATAACCTTTGTTACACCCACTATAGGTGGGACTTGGTTTTCATTGAAAAATCGCGACAAAAAACGCCACGAAAACGCACCAAAAATTGCGGCAAAAGACGTCCAGCGCTTTCCTTTAGACTTCCTGTAGAAAATTTCTGCCCGGCTCTGCGTTTTTTAGAAATGTTTCAAAGACGACCAGTAAAAAAAACGCGCAGAAAAAAGCTCAGTGGAGACAGCGGGACGTTCTTACTATAGAGTCTATGGGAGACAGCGGGACGTTGTTACTATAGAGTCTATGGGAGACAGCGGGATGTTCTTACTATAGAGTCTATGGTAGACAGCAGGAGTTCTTACTATAGAGTTTATTGGGAGCAGGCAGGCCGTTCTTACATTGAGTCTATGGGGGGACAGCAGGACGTTCTTACTATAGAGTCTATGGGAGACAGCAGGACGTTCTTACTATAGAGTTTATGGGAGACAGCAGGACGTTCTTACTATAGAGTCTATGGGAGACAGCAGGACGTTCTTACATTGGAGTCTATGGGAGACAGCGGTACGTTCTCACTATAGAGTCTATGGGAGACAGCGGGAGGGTTTACATTAGAGTCTATGGGAGACAGCGGGAGGGTTTACATTAGAGTCTATGGGGGGACAGCGGGACATTCTAAACTATAGAGTCTATGGGAGACACGGGGACGTTCTTACTTATAGAGTCTATGGAGAACACGGGACGTTCTTATATAGAGTCTATGGAAGACAGGGGACGTTGTTACTATAGAGTTATGGGAGACAGCGGGACGTTGTTACTTAGAGTCTATGGGGACAGTGGGACGTTCTTACTATAGAGTCTATGGGAGACAGCAGGAGGTTCTTACTATAGAGTCTATGGGAGACAGCGGGATTATCTGAAAAAAGAGTCTGTGGGAGACTGGGGGACGTTCGTACTCTGGAGTTATGGAGCAGCGGGACGTTCTTATTTATAGGTCTATGGGAGACAGCGGGACGTTCTTACTTTTAGAGTCTAGGGGAGACAGGGGGGCGTTCTCACTATAGAATCTAGGGGAGACACGGGACGTTCTTACTATAGAGTTATGGGGACAGCGGGACGTTCTTACTATAGGTCTATGGGAGACAGCAGGACGTTCTTCTATAGGTCTAGGGGGAGACAGCGGGACGTTTCTTACTATAGAGTTTTATGGGAGACAGCGGGAGTTCTTACTATAGAGTCTATGGGAGACAGTGGGACGTTCTTACTATAGGTCTATGGGAGACGCGGGACGTTTTATATAGGTCTATGGGAGACGCGGGAGTTCTTACTATTAGAGTCTATAGGAGACAGCGGGCGTTTCACTATGAGTTCATGGGAGACAGGGGACGTTCTACTATAGAGTCTATGGGAGACAGCGGGACGTTCTTACATTAGGTCTGTGGGAGACAGGGGACGTTCCCCTATAGAGTCTATGGAAGATGATTACAGTCATTTTTCCAGCATTTTTAGAAAACGAAAAATGCTGAAAAAACGTAAGTTTTTCTTTGCAGTGGAGACAGAGCCTAAGGGCTTGTTCACACGATGTTTTGGATGCGTTTTACGGATCCGTTTTTATCCTGGGAAAACTGGATGCAAACTGCATCCAAAAAGCGGATCCAGAAAATGCAACAGCTGATCCTTTTTTGGATGCGTTTCACGGATCCGTTTTTCAATGCTTTATTTAAATCAACCTATCAAACTGCAGTTTAAATTTCAATGACCAAGAAAAACCCTTTTTTTGACCTAGTGTCAATCAACTGTACACACACCTATGAGTTTAGAACCCGCCCCCCCCTATTTTTTTTTTTAAATCAAACAATATTTTTCAAAAACCACCCCATATAAATGAATTAATAACAATCATTTATAACTAAATTGTAATAGGGGTGATTTTTGTCACATGATCATAAAAAAATAATATTAATTAATAAAAATAATAATTATTAATAAAAAGAGCTAATTACTTACCTTTGAGATCAGAGACCTGACGTCCATGTGCATCCGGCGGGGGGGCGGGGCTGTGGGACTGAATTATCCTCTCTCCTTTACCCTGTTAGAATGAAGGCATTTTCCAATAGACATTGCACCAGAAAAATTAGCCTCCCATTGAAATGATACAAAATATAACCCAAACATAATATTCAAATTTAATATTTAATTTAACTCCAATGCGTTTTACGGCTGCGTTTGGCATCAAAAGCGGATCCAAAACGCACCCAAATGTATGCTGCGCTTTTGGATCCGCTTTCGGGATGCCAAAAGCGCACTCCATTATTTCCTATGGGGATTTCTCTTGCATAAAATGAAAAGAAGAATTGACATGTAATTTCTTTCTTTAATTGTGTTTTTATTAAAGTTATTAACCCCTTAAGGACCCGGCGTTTTTTTTTGGTGACACGTTCGTTTTTCCCTCCTCGCCTTCTGAAAGCCATAACTTCTTTATTTTTCCACCTACATAGACACATGAGGGCTTTTATTTTGCGGGACAAGATGTACTTTCTATTTTATTCACTAACTATAGATTATACTGGGAAACGCCGCAAAAAAATTCCAAGTGGGACAAATTGTGAAAAAAAAATGATTTTCGCCATAGTTTGCGGGGGTTTGCTTTTACGGCGTTCAATCTTCGGTAAATATAATGTGTTATCTGTATTCTTCAGGTTGTTACGCATCCGGCAATACCAATCATGTAGGGTTTCCGTTATGTTTTGGTACCGTAAAAAAATTCAAAACATTTTTCTATTTTTTTAAATTTGCGCCACGGCGCCATTTTGTGCGACCAATAAACTTTTTTGTTACTAACACTACGGACGTCCAGTGAGGGGGCATTTTTTGCGGGCTGAAGTTTTCTTTTTATCGCTAGCAGTTTGGAATGCATGCGACTTTTTTGGTCATTTTTTATTCCATTTTTTTGAATGACGTAAAATGACCAAAAAACGCAATTTTGGCCGTTTGGAATTTTTTTTCTTCTACGGTGTTCAGCGTACGGGATAAATGATGTTATTTTTATGGAAACGGACTTTTTCGGACGCGGCGAACCAAAATATGTGTAACTTTTTTATTATTTTAATGATTTTATTTGTAAAATGGGGAAAGGGGGGTGATTTGAACTTTTAATACTTTTTTTTGTACTTTAAAACTTTATTTAATTTTTTTTTTACTGTAACATTGAGGCCACCTGTTTGGGACTTGACCACTAGGTGGCGCGATTGTTAATACAACCTAATGCATTGCATAGGCAATGCATTAGGGTGTAACAAAGATGGCGGTTTCCCCACTTCCTGTCTGCGGACGGAAGTGGGGCAATCCGGCCAGGGTAAGTGACGGGAGCCTTCCCAAGGCTCCCCACCACAATGCCCGGTAATCAGATCGGTGCAGCATAGCTGCGCTATGCCGATCACCGCACCGATCGGTGCGCGGCACCGGGTCGGCGTTAAAATTTAGACGCGCGCGGCCATCTTTGCCGCGGCGCCTCATGGGTAAAACACGCCAGCGGGCGGAGCCACCCGCCGGCGCTGTTACTGCCGGATGTTAGCGGCGATTTACCGCTAACACCCGCCGGCTGTGCAGGGGGGTCGCGGAGCGATCCCCCTGCAAAGCCCCTTAGCGGCCCTGGGATGTACTCATACGCCCAAGGTCGTTAAGGGGTTAAAGATATATCAAGGCAGAATACAGTAGCAAATGTGAATCATATCGCATCATATACCATGTAACTATCAAAACATGTAGTATCCAAATACAATGGAAATTGTGAAAACAACCATGAATCATTTCTTAAAACGGATCCGAAAAGCGCATCGGCGATCACTCGTGTGAACAGTGATGCGCTTTTTCCAATGAAAGCAATGTAGGTCACACTGACCATTGTTGGATCCGTTGAAATGCCCTTGTGGCTATGTTTACATAGGACAAAACAAGTAGAAACATTAAAGTGAGATTGAATGAACACAGATCAGCAATCAGAGTATACAAACAGAAAAGAGATCGACTAGGGAGGACACAAGAAGAAGGAGAGAATAAGAAAACATACGGTGAAAACACAGTAGCGGGCATTTTTTTGAACAAAGACACAACATATCAGAACCCAGATGGTGTGTATTGGAAGGTATTAAAGGTAACAATAGAGAACACATAAAAAAGAGGCCTATTGGATTGTCAAAATGGATTCTAAAAGTCCAAAGGGACTTAATGAGGACCTGAATTTTAGAGTCTTTTTAAAATAGTTAAAGGGGTTTTGCCACGATCTCACTTCATACCTCCTGCTTCCAGCTCTTCAGCTCTGTGTGCTCAGAAGGGGGCGTGTGTGATTTGTTGGAATTGCAGATCATGTGACCCAGCAGGATGACATCACCTGACCTTTCCTCTCTGTAGTCAAAGAAAGCTCTGTTTATGTAACGCATTGTGAGTAGCTGAGAGGTAATGTTTTTGCTTCACAGCACAAGAGTCCTAGGTTCAAATCCCTACAGGAACCAAACATGTGTTGTTTTTTTTCCTCTTTATCAATGCACAGACCTGATTGAGGTTTCTTTTTTATTTATTTGCACTGTTTGACTAATTACTAAAGAGGAGAGAGGACGGGAGTAGAATGACGGCACCCGGGGTCTGAACACTCAGAGAGGAGAGGTGATGTCTGAGCATGTGCGACCAGGAGTGAGGAGCTCACAGCCCTGGTCGTATCCCCTGGAGACGAGCTGTAAACAATGGATCACTAAAGGAGCAGCTAAAACAAAAACGGTGCAGAATTTTTAATAATAATGAAGGGTGAAAATGTTTGTTACTTCATTTAGAAGCTTCCCACGTCAATTTTACTTCGTGGCAAAACCCCTTTAAGCATTGCAAGGGTTAATGTTTGCAACATATGAAAAGAGGTGAGCGGAAACAGCGTGCATGCTTGATAAAGGGGGCAGAGTTCACTCGAAACGTTGCATCCGTGCAACGCACAGTCGGTTGTCCAAGCTGTTCCTCTGCCACCTAATGGCGTTTTAAAGATCATATAAGGTATTTACCTGCTTGCTACCATTTGTCTTGAATCCTAGAAGGACTATTGAAGTAAGACTAAGAATGACTAAATGTCGGTATATGCTATATTTATTGAAGGTTGGATAAATGAAAGAAAGCAACTCAGCTTAATCACAGAACTAGGCAGAACTATGAGGTCTCCTATGATGGCGTCTCCTAGCACCAGGTTCATGAAGTCCCCTTGAGGTTATTCTTGTCCTATGTTTGTACCACATATATTCAATGTCCGCTATCTTCTTCTCCCACAGTCCACTGCCTCATGATTTCCATATTCATCAATGTGATATTTACCTCTACACTCAAGTTGAACCGGACAAGTCCATCGAAGAGACCAAAAAATTCTACAAAGAGATTCTTCAGCAGCGCGGGGTCAGGGAGAAAATTGAGGTAAATAGACGTAGAGTGTTAGCGAATTGTATTACGAGATGGTGGGTTTTTTTTTTTCCAGTATTGCCTTAAGGTGGCACTATAGGTATGTGAAAGCTATGTCAGGTGGAAAGAGATATTAAAGGGGCTTTGCCATGTCAGACATTGATGGTGTATCGCTAGGATATGTCCTCGATGGCTCCACAACCTCATAGTTTTGAACGGACAGGTGGTCGGGACTCTCCCATTGAAAACAAAAGTGCAGCCAATGTCTGAAATGGGAGAACCCCTTTAATGTCATGTTGCCACCATCACAGTCTGGTCTGTGGGAGTTCCTGGGTTAGAGAGAAGGAACATGGAGTTGCAACAGCCACTTTAAGAGGCATACACAGTGTCACGTTCCATCACATCTGATTTTTAGCCCATAACGACCTTCCACCGGTTTTTGACACTGGGCGGTGCAGGTCCACAGTCTGCAAAGATGTCTTTTGATGGTTTTTTATTTTTATTTTAGTGTAGTACAGGGTTGGGGCTTCACAACTGCTTAAATGGGGGCTCCCGCCATAGACTTTGATGGTATATCAATAGGCTGTTCCATCAAAGTCTGATAGCTGAGAGTGTCAGCTTTGAGCCCCGCAACTCCCCAACTCCCATAGAACGAGCCCTGGAAAGTTTTGGCTCAGTATGGAGAGCCGGTCATGCTTGCACATGACTCTCCCTTCTGTTCTATGGGAGTTCCCAGTACAGGGGAGCGCTGTGTTCTCTCCATTCTGTTCTATGGGAGTTCCAAGTACAGGTGAGCGCTGTGTTTTCCATTCTGTTCTATGGGAGTTCCCAGTACAGGGGAGCACTGTGTTCTCTCCATTCTGTTCTATGGGAGTTCTCAGTACAGGGGAGCGCTGTGTTCTCCATTATTCCTCTATGGGAGTTCCCAGTACAGGGTAGCGCTGTGTTCTCCATACTGTTCTATGGGAGTTCCTAGTACAGGGGAGTGCTGTGTTTTCCATTCTGTTCTATGAGAGTTCCCAGTACAGGGGATCGCGGTGTTCTCTCCATTCTGTTCTATGGGAGTTCTCAGTACAGGGCAGCGCTGTGTTCTCCATTCTGTTCTATGGGAGTTCCCAGTAGAGGGGAGAGCTGTGTTCTCTCCATTCTGTTCTATGGGAGTTCCCAGTAGAGGGGAGCGCTGTGTTCTCTCCATTCTGTTCTATGGGAGTTCCCAGTACAGGGGAGCGCTGTGTTCTCTCCATTCTGTTCTATGGGAGTTCCCAGTACAGGGGAGCGCTGTGTTCTTCTCCATTCTGTTCTATAGGAGTTGCCAGTACAGGGGAGCGCTGTGTTCTCCACTCTGTTCTATGGGAGTTTCCAGTACCGGGGAGCACTGTGTTCTCCATTCTGTTCTATGGGAGTTCCCAGTATAGGGGAGTGGTGTGTTCAGCTGTACTCAAAATTCCTGTAGAACAGAATGGAGAGTCATGTGCAATCCTGACCAGCTCTCTTCTGAACCGTCGCTTACAGGGGCCTATTCTTGAGATAGGTGCGGGGCCCAGAGGTGACACTTGCACCTTTCTGACATTGATGGTATATGGACAGGATACATTATTAAAGTCTGCGATGGGAGCTCCAGTCCCAGGACCAAGCTCCATTCCCAACCGTGTAACCCTTTGGTTGCCACAGTCTGTGACTATAACACAATCACAGAGGACTCCTTCGATCGGTTCACTAGGTTTCCCAGTCACCCAATGGGAGATTGAGGGATCCTTTTATAGCACTGGGAGACATAGAAAGGATTATAAGGCTGTTAGTAGGAGCCTGTGACACAAGGGATAATGTATGAGCATAAAAATATATATTTTTTTTTTGTGGGGATCAGTGCCAGATGATACCAGCAGCAATGTTGGTATAAATTAAATATTTTGACACATGTTGAACACAAAAAAACAAAAACAAAACAAAAGTCTTTTAAGGGAGATTCAGATTTTATGTAGTGAGCATGGTTCATTTCCCCAGTTGCCCACACGGGGCTTTTCACCCCCCCCGGTTTCCCTGTAGGGCACGGGCGCAGTTTCCTGGACGGGGGGCCCCCTTTTTCCCCGCAGGACCGCAAACCAGTTCCTTTTTTCACGGAAAATTTGCAGTGAGATGAGCAGCACACCCCCGCTCGGGTTAAAAGGGTTTTTAAACAAAACCCAAAAAACCGGCCCCGGGAAATGGGGGAGAAACCACCCCCCCAGATTTAGTCACTCCGATTAAAAAACCCCCCCCGGGAATAGCGCGATCATCGCTATACAAAAACGGGGAAAAAATAGGCGCTAAAGTCCCCTAATCCCTGCAACACCCAGAAAATCAGGTTTTTTACCGAAAACCGGGCACATCGGTGGGAACATCTCTTCCATCGGTTCCTTGTCCCTTCTTACAAAAATTTAAAAAATATATTATTTTTGAAAAAATTCTTGGCAAAAAAAAAGTCCCTAAAAATCTATTTTATCCGCAGTGTGCTGTGCCCACGGGGGGGCCACTGGGGCGGGTTTGCATTTTAAAAGAACGAAAAACCCTTTAAAAAAAAAACGCTTTATAAAAGGGAAAAAAACAGAAAAACT
The DNA here is from genome assembly GCA_025379985.1 of Phyllomedusa bahiana. Lineage (NCBI taxonomy): Eukaryota > Metazoa > Chordata > Amphibia > Anura > Hylidae > Phyllomedusa > Phyllomedusa bahiana. The sequence continues at coordinate 630 of JAODAL010046028.1, read as the reverse complement.
ATATGATCGGCAGCTGCTCATAAAGGGGTTAAACCTCAAAAATGTCATCTTTCCCTTTGGGGTTACTTTTCCCTTTTCTCATGTGTGATACCGGTTTCGCCCCGGGGGGAAGAAACCGTGAAAACCGAGACCAGCCAAGAGCTCAATTTGGGCTCGGGCTGCATACGCTTTTTGGGGCTGATGAAAGATCCCCCCGCCCCTCCAGTGCCTTTTATTTTGGAAAATGTTCTGTGCCCAGTGAGTCCTGAATTTTTCCCAATAAAAAAACAACAGGGGGGTGCATGGGGGGAATAAACTGTTTTTTTTTTTTTTTATGTTTTAATTTTATATATCCTATTTTAAAAGGGGACCCACTCTGTTTTTTTTTTTTTTTTTTTCCTAAAAATTCTTTTAAAATTTTTTCCCTGGTAACACGGTTTTTTCCAGAAATGTTGCTAATCGGCAGTAAAATAAAAGGATTTTTTCACTGCGCAAAAGGGCCCTTGTGACCTGAGCTGAATTTTGGTTTTCCCCACTGCTGCAACGGGGTTCAGGGGTGACCTGCACTTTTGAGTTTTTTTTGGGGTGTAAACCCGGGAAATTTTGGAACTCTCTATGCTTTATTTGGGGGGTTTTCAAAGTCACCTCATA
>JAODAL010046027.1:0-31357 GCA_025379985.1 Phyllomedusa bahiana | reverse complement strand
TTTTTCCCCAAAAACTTTAAAAATTTACGTGTTTTTTGACTTTTGCGCCCCAGCATTTTTCCCAATTTACGCAGCATCAACGTAAATTTTAAAAAACAGCAATTCAAAAACCCTCCACGGGTTGAATTAAAAAGGTTTCCCAAAAAATATCGTTTTTTTTACCAAAAAACAAAAACATTTTACTTTTTTTTTTTGACTTTTTGGGGCCCCCAGAAATTTTTCCATTGACGCGCATCTACTTTAAATTTTAAAAAGAAATTTTTCTATATTCCCCACTTTTAATTGAAAGGTGCAAAAAATTATTTTTTTTTATACCAAAACAAAACCCATTTTTAAGTTTTTTTTGCTTTTGCACACCCAGAAATTTTTTCCCATTGACGCAGCATAAAACAAAAATTTTAAAAACCCGAAAACTATATTCCCCAAACAGTGGAAATTTTGAAAGGTGGCAAAAAAAAAAGGGTTTTTTTAAAACCAAAAACTTAACAGATACTTTTTTTTGGACTTTTCCCCCCAGCCCCAAAATTTTTTTTGATAAAACCCCTTTTGCGGGTTAAATTTGAACCCAGAAATTTTTTTGTTTGTTAGGGGGATTTGAAAATTTGGCTGGGGTTTTGCCGTTTTTTTAAAAAGAAAATTTTCCAAAACAATTCCATCCCTTTTCAAATTTTTTATTTCTGAACATGGAGCGAAATGCAGGGGAAAGCGACAAAGGGGGGGGTACATATGGAGGTAAAAAGGTTTACGAGAGAAGGTGCTCCTTCCAGTCCCTGGCGACAACACGCATGCCAGCGGATCGTCATTTTGCGGGACCGTCAGGCCTTTTAAACCGGGGGGTCGGGGCCCCTGTGAATCAAAAGCAACAAAAAACGCCGCCAATCTGTCCTTCAGGGTTTAATGAAACCTGCTTTTCTACCCGTTTTAACCTCCTCGCCCCTCGCAGTCAGGGCCAAAAAATGTCGCCATCAGCTTCACCCGGGCATCCGCCAAAAATGAAGCACCCCAAAATGTCAACTCTTTTCCCCCCCCATTGGGATAATCCATTGTCTAAAGGGGACCCTTTGATGCAAAATGGGGGTTTTGGGGTCAGAAGGCAGGGTTAAAAGTAAAGAGGATTTTTTATTGCTCTGACCCCCCATTACTGTGCCATCAAGGAGGTGAAGGAACCCGGGCCCAAATCGGAAAAAAACCCCGGGGGTCGGCAACGCCGCATTCCCCCTTGCTTGTAGCCCGCAGCTTCTGGATGCAAAAAAGTCAGGACGACCAAGCCCACCTGTGTTAGGATAAAGATGATGATGAAAAAAACATTTGCGGACCCATCCGGGTCTTTTCCGCAGAATTTCTTGCAAAAGCTTCATCAGTGGACGAGGGGGAAAGGGGACGAGGGGGTAGTGTCAAAAACGGCCCCGCCAAAAAAAGGGGAGAGGGGGGGGGTCGCAAAAGGGTCCGCTGAAATTTTTCCGCCAGCCCGGTCAGCCCCAAACCCCGCTCCTCGTTATCGCCGAAAAAAAAGGTCCGGGACCTCCCCAAGCCGGGCCTTTTTTTGGAAAACCCCATGATTCACCCAGCATGTAAATATGCCGCCTTTGCCGTAAACGCATAAGTAGAGGCAAAAACCCTAAGGGGTTTTAACCCCCCACACACACACCCCCCAAAAACCCCCCCCCCCCCCCCCCCCCCAACCCCACCCCCCCCCCCCCCCCCCCCCCCAAGCCCTTCCCTTTTGCTGCCCATGTCCCTCAGGGGTCATAAACAGGGAACAGCCCCCCGTTTAAACCTCCACCCTTTGCCCGGGGTACCCCCAGCACCAAAAAGAGACCCATCCTACCCCTACTTCCGCCATTTTTTCGCCTGCACGCCGGGACAAGGGGGCCCGTCTAGCGCCAGCCTTCTGTCTTCCAGGTTTGGGAGGAAGAAACCCCTTTTAACCCCCCAAAACCCCCAAAACCCAAAAACCTGAATGTCCCGGGATTGCCAGGCTTTTTTGGGCCCGGAAAAGGTTTCCTTTCCGTCTGGTGGACACAGAGGGGGTTTCCCCCACGCATGGCCCCGCCTGCCCCCCAAAACCAGAATTCCAAACAGGCAAATTTTTTTGCCAGGGAAAACCCCTCCCTGGGCCCGGCCAGCCACCCTGGGCCTCTAAAATTTCAAGGCGTTGCTGCATCGTGTCCGAAAAATCCATCTCAAACCCCCGACACATGGACCCAGTAAGCCCCCGGCCCCAAAGGGCCCCTTATTCTCGGGGCAGCTCACTGGGTGAGCTGGGGGATGTCTTGGGGGGTGACGGTTGGGTCTCAGGCTCGGGGCAAAGCTCTTCAAAAAAGCAGGGATGGTTTCAGGGCCCTTTTCCCCCCAAAGGCCCCTGGGGCATCCCCTTTCCCAAGACACCAGGGCCCTTTTGAAATTAAACTGCCCGGAGGGCCGGCCCCAAAAAAGGGCAGGGGCTTTGGACGGGTCTAAACAAAAGAGACCCCAGCGCTTTTCTGGGTGCAAAAACCTTGTGCCCGGCAAGGGGGGTGTGCATAAGGGCGAAAACTGTGGCCGCCCTTAAGATCGGTAGGCTGGAGCACAACCCCTTGGCCCGGGACATTTATGAACCTGTCCAGAAATTTTTTAAAGAGAACCCGGGCGGAATGCCCGTGAAGGAAGGCTCGAGGTTGGGGCTCGCACTTCCCCCGTTCGCCCCTGCTTTGTCCCCCCCCGGCTGGTTTGCCCGGGCAGCTCGGCCCCCCGTTAACCGTTTTCATTGTTTACGTGGCAACACGCTGGGAAATTCCCCCCTCCCAAAGCTCCAGCGATTGTGGAAGCAGCGGGAATGCCATTACCAAACGAAAATGGGCACATGGGCCCGACAACAGCGGTACGGACCTCCCGGGTGTTGAAACCCCCCGAGAGTGGAGGGAGGTGAAAAAGCTCTGCACCCTTCTTGCCATTTTTTTAAGAAGCCCCCAAAATTTGGGCCCGTGCGGGGCATGCCCTTTTCCCCATGAGCATTTTTGTGATTTTTAGTTCTGGAACGATCGTTGGACACTTTTGAAAAAACAGGGCCCCCCACGAAAGGAGGGGAGTTGGGGCACAGATGCGGGAAAACGGAGCCTTTCTCCCGTCAAATCCCCAAGGCCCCCAAAATTTTCAAATTTCTTTGGTCTTTTATTAGGAGTGGTTCGGGGTTTCCCGACCCGTTCAAGGTGGCCAAACAGCTCTCCCGGGTGCATATCTCCGGGAATCAGGGCTGTGTGAAAACTGGCCGGGGGCAGCGGAGGAGGAAAGGGGAGGAGGATGGGAAATTTTTAACACCCATGTTAACCCACGTCCCCTGCCTTGGAAAAAAGGTTTTTTGCAAATTTTTAGGCGGAGGGGGAAGATGAGGGAAAACAGTTTGCTAGTGCCCCCCCGACCCAGAGGCTTGGGAAAAACAAAACTCCATCTCCCACATTTAGTGCTTTTGGTTTCTCCATTTTTTTCCAAAATGAACCTCGCAATTTAAGGGCCCCCCCAAAAAGAACAACAGTTACGGGGGGCCACCCCCTGGAAACCCCGGGGGGACAAAACAAAAATCGCACTTTCCTTCCACCCCCCCAATAGAGAGTAAAATTTTAAAGGGAAATTGGGGACCTTGCTGGTTTATTTAACTGGGAAAACAAACTGTTTTCGTCTGCTTCACGTTCCCCCAAAGTCCGGTGGGGGCAAAAAACGCACGTGACAGCAGTAGATTTCCAAATTTGGCGTTTTGGGGGGGGGCAGCAGGAGGGGAGGTGGCAGAAAACCCAATGGGTGACCTTGGCAATCTTTTTTTACCCCTCCCCAACCATGCAAATTCAGGTCACACATCCCCAAAAAACAGGGTTTTGCTTAAATCAAAGGGGGCCCCTATCTGGTCTTTAAACAAAACCCCATGGTTTGAATGTTCCCCGGGCCCAATAGGCTTCGGGTATCCCAAATGGGGCCATTTGGCCCCCGCTGGTTTATCACGCCAAAAAAGGTTTTGTCCGCCCAGCGGCCCCGCGTCATATCCCGAGGGGGACCTTGCACAGCTGTAGGGGGTCAATACAAAAAAACCATCCGGCTTTCCCAAAAACCAATGTGGGGTCGTTTTACCTTTTATCAAGTTTAATAGGGATGGTTTTTCTGTGATGTTGTGGCCCCCAAAAACCGAGGGCACGAATTTTTTTTCCGGGGCTAATACACATTCCTTTTCAAAAAGAAAAGGCCTCTTTAAAAATTTTTTTTTTAAAAGATCCCTTTTTACTGCCAATTTTTTTTTCCCTTTTCCCCAAAATTTCATTTTTTTGGTTTTGCTGGAGGAGCTGTAAAAGACACAAGGTTTTAAGCCCCACCGTATTCCATTTTTCCACTTTATCTTAAAAAGTTTTCGCCTTTATAGTTTTTAGGCATGTTGCGGAGTTTATGCCCTTTTTTTTAAGGTTTCCTTGGGAAAAAGAAATGGGGTTCTAAGTGGCAATTTTTTCCCTCACAAATTTTTTAAAAGTGGCGAGAATCCCTTTTTATAATTTTTTGGGGTTTATGTAGCTGTGAGATACGAAAAAAATCAAGGTTCCCTTTTGGGAAAAAGAAAGTGGCTTCTAAGTGGGGACTTTTTCCCTTTACAAATTTTTTAAAAGTTGGGTGAGAAGTCATTTTTAAAAATTTTTTTGGGGCATGTGCCCCGGAAAAAACAAACAAAACTACGGTCCTACTATAAAAAAAAAGTTGTTTTAACAGACATTTGTTTTTTTCAAAAAATTTTAACCCAAAAAGGGCTCAAGGGTCAGGGTTTGAATTTTTGGGGGGGGGGGATTTTGCTTTGAAATCACAAACCCACAGGTCCCCAATTTGAAAAAATGTTTTTTCTAAAAAGACATTTGTTTTTTTCACATTTTTCAAAAGGGGGCTCAGGGGGCCATGCTTTGGGAAATTTTTGGGGGGATTTTTTCGTGACATGCCCGCTTTTTCAAAAGGTTCCCCATTCTAAAAAAAGTTGTTTTTTTTAAAACTTTTTTTTTTCACAATTGTTCCCCCAAAAGGCTTTAAGGGTCATGGGTTTTGAAATTTTTTGGGGGCAATTTTTTATGTGACCCGCAGCAAAACTACAGGTCCTATTTTAAAAAATTTTTTTCTTCACAATTTCAAGAGTGGCTTTAAGGGGGTTTGGTTGGGTGTCAGAAAAAAAGGTTTGGGTTGGACACTGTTAATGGGGGCACATTTGCAAAAAGGGCTTGTTTTTGCAAGATCTTTAACAAGCTATCAATCCCTGTATTGAGCAACCCAATTTAATACCCAAAGAAAAAAAGAGAAACAAAAAACATGGTGGGGTTTCCCTCCTATTTTAAAAATGTGTTTTCTAGGGAAAAAAAAGTACTAAAAAACTTGCATGTACAAAAAACTGTTTTAAAAAAATTTTCCCCTGGAATTGTCAAAGGGGGGTAAAAGGAAACTTGGGCCAATGTAGGTTAAATTCCCGAGGGCAAGGAGTTGGAGCACGGGCAAAGAACAAAGTACAGAGACCCTTTTTTCCCCCAGCACGTTGGGGTAAAAAAAAGAAAAAGAAAAGCCAAGGAAAAAAGGGCCCCCTGGGTGTAACAGTAGCGTTAACCCCCAGTATTTCCCAAATGAAACTCAATTTTCCACACTCCCCAAAAGAAAGGGACAAGCCCCTACCCAGGTTTTTGAAGTTTTCTGGGAAGGGTGGGTTCTCACACTTCCCTTTCCCCCCACTCCCGGGTTCAGACGCCCGGGTTTTCTTTTCGCGGTTTGTAGGGGAAATTTTTAAACCCGGGGTGTTAAAAGATGACGGAAGCCCCGCCGGGGCTCACCGCACCTTCTGAAAATCCGGCCCTGGGTCATGCGTGGCCCAGGGGAAAAGGGATAGCAATGTCCCCCGTGAAAAATAAAAAAGGGGGTTTAAAGACTCTTTTTTCCCCAAAATTTTTTAAAAATGGGGGGGCTGCAGGTTTGGGGGTCATGCTGTTTCCCCGGACAGGGTTTTTCAAATTTTCCCGTTTTTAAGTAAGATATGGGGTTTAAAATTTAAACTGCCTTCTGGCAAAATTTTTAATTTGGGGTGTGCAGGGTTTTTGGGGCAGGCCCGTGGGACAAGACAGGGGTTTGAATTTGGGCTGTGACTTTTTTTCTGTGACCCTTTTTTAAAAACCCAAATTTTGTTGCCTTTAAAATGTTTGCACGTTCCATTTGACGTTGTGGTGTTTAAAAACAGCTTCTCCAACCTTTTTGGGTGTTTTTAATGAAGGTGTTGTTGCTCTCACATAGACTTTAATGGTGTCATCGCTCATAATCGACGCTCACTATCGAAAAAACCTTATCGATAGCGCGGCCGGTAATTCGGACTATCGAGTTCGATATCGATAGGCCAACGCAATCGCTCAACACTTAGGCAGGTAGTGAAATATCTGGATAGATTTGTTGCGTTGACTGTATTAGATGTATCAGTAGATTGTTTAAAAGCAAATGGCTATGAGCATTCCAGAGAGAGTAGCCTGAGGCACTTGGCAATGGACAGAAGTGGACTTGCGGTAAATCGCATATTCTTGCACGACTAGATGTTCTAAATATTCACGAATGGGTTTAAGGAGACCGCTTTAACAAAGTAAGTAGCAAATAGGATCTTGTGAGCTTTAGAGTTCATGTCAAATCCATGATCAAGAAACCAAAGAAGTCATTCGATGGAAGGAATTCTGTTCTAATCAGTTTTGAGATTCCTCATCTTAAGTGGCGATGTAAGGTCACTGACAAAAGATTCAGCCCAAATGTTATTTCGCTCCAGGAATGAAGTCGACGACAAAATTCTTCCCCGGAATGAAATAGACAGAGTATCACTCATTTGGTCTTCTTTGTTGAGTGATTTTAATGATAGGCCAAAGGACATCCCCAGCTTTAATGTTGGCAATGTGATATAGGATCTTTCAGTTTGCAGAGAGTAGTTTTGTTCTGTATCTTTTGGGAATATGGCTACGGTTAGAAATGGCTAGGATCATCATATCAGGGGTCCGGTAATTGATTCAGACAGGTTATTGACCTGAGAAGGAGTAAAAGGTACATAGATGGGCGCTGATCTTTGGTTGGTTGACATTGGTTGCGGAAAGACAGGGATGAGAAAAGGTGCTTTCGACAGGTTCAGAGCCTTCTGACAGCAATAGGCAACTTAGAATCCTCAGCAGTATCCACGGAAGCATGCACAATGTGAGAAATAGGTGCAGACAGATGCGAAAGGTAATATAACAAGGTTCCTGATTGCATTGTGAGCAGAGGGTAGAAGTGGTTATGGGGATTGATGGGTGGCACCAGCATTGAGTTGCATGAGTGTGGGATGGCAGCTCATCATTGTGAATAATTTCGGAAGGAAACATGTGGGTGTATCAAGATGGCCGCAGGTTGGCCCCTGACCCGGAAAAACGTGCTGAGGGTAGTTGTCGGGGGCAGATGGATGGATGCTGCAACATGGCCATCGGAAGCTAGGGAAGTTCGGGGGACGTCCCGGTTGTAGCAACGATCGGACCGACCACAGGAGAGTGTTGAATTGACTCCAGATTATGGCCGAAATACAGGAAGAGGAGGATTGAGCTGTCACAATTGTGGCTGCCTACGGAGGAAGAGGCAGGGCTTTGTTTAGGTTTCTTCTCGGTAGCGAAAGGGAGAGCAGAGCCACGCCAAAATGGCATGCATAAGGAGGAAGTTGATGTCTCCAGCATTGGGCAGAAAAGGTGAAATGAAGGGAGGGATTGGGATGGGACGTCACCCTCCCATAGCTAACACAGTTATTCAGTTGAAATGGGACTTCTGTTGAAACACACAAGACTGGGCAGGTCCAACACTGGGGATTGTAGGGAGGGGGTTCTGGCGCTATAAGAGCTTACATGTAATGAGGTTTAGTTGCCCTTCTTATCATTGCATTCAAACATACAACATGAAATGTCCCTAGCGTGATAGGCGACAGCTGTTCTATGCCACGCTAAGGGCTGTTTGGGTACAATTTTTTATACAGTCAAGTAACTTTGCAAACTCTCAAAGCTTGCTCCATTGGTTGAAATTGTAAAGCCTCCACTTGGGTCGGTCAATTACTAATCTTCATTAAATTTAGTAAACCAGAAGAACAATATGTTTTTCCCCTCATGCCTTATCTACCAAGCTGTGAAGCGCTGGTTAAAAACTAGAATCAGCACGTAGTGATTTTGAATTAAACATTTTTCTTGAAAATAGGCATATAGAACTATCAATCGGTGTGTGTGCTGACTGGCTCCCTATATTTGTGCATATAAGAGACGCACTTCGGCAGTGTATACCAATGTTTCAGTCTTGTATTTGGAGGGTTTGCGGGATTATGGATGGGATGTTCTCTCTTAGACATATGATCTGACAGTATGCGGTTGTTATACTGTGTAAAAGAGTAACTTTGTGCTGTAAATTATACTGCATATGTAAAATTAGAGGGATGTATACATTACAGACTGGCTTAATAGCAATATCAGGTCTACTCTGTTACATCGTACCAGAAAGGTACTTTACTTTAATATTTCTTGACTCTGACAGCTGTGATGGTACCAGGCGCGTTGAAAGATCGGCTACATTTTATTTTGCTATTTAATATTTACACTTCCGAATAGCATCTATACAGTATCACTGTGGCTCTCTTAGGCCACACAGTCTGAATATACAGCGTCATCTTAGGCCTACAGTTAGCATTCGCAGGGTCACTGAGGCTCGCGTTTGTCTATCTACGTAAAATGTCTACTGGCTGGTTGGACAGAATATCTAGGTCACAAGCGACTTAACAACTACCACTGACTAAATAACCTAACAAATTCCAGTCAACCACATGATACTAATATGAAACCTCACAGAGATAACATAGGGACTACGTCAGGACGATGTATCATATATGGAATACGCACATCCAACTACACCCGAGAGCGAGCCAGACCTGGCGTGTATAGACAGGCCACACATAGAGTGGTCAACACCAACCTCACACAGGACCAGGACTTCTCCACCGAATGTCCGAGCCGGATAAGTGACAGATTTATTAACCAGCAAGCTTAATCCCGGTCTGTTATGCTCGAGCGGTGGATCGGACACTTGGGGATGCCGCGGCTGTCTGCATGCCGGGTCGCCACACTGCGATTGGCTCCTTGGGGCCCCTTCAGTTCGAAGAGAGCACTAGGCAGACAGAAAGATTTTCACTTTTTAATGCCTTCTTGTCCAGTTGCAATCTCTGGTTCCAAAATTATGGTTATGAGTTTGCTGTAAAGGCTGGATCCCTTTGAATCACCATCCACACAGATTGTTCTGGAGAAAGCAGTTTTTGATTTCGTGGGACAGTAATGGACATTGTTATATCTTTGTTAGTACGAGCATTTGTCATAGCATGTGTTAGCTGATCATTGGTTATGATTAACATGTGATGGGGATGAGTTAATAAGATCTCGAGTTCCATATTTGGTTATATTACATATCTGCATGCTTTGCATAATGTTAACCGTTCCAAAATTGTTTTGTATAACCGTCTTGCGAGGTGTTTACTGTCCCGGACTTTTTTTTTTTTGGGGCCTGGATGGCGAAACAAGTATGTTTCTAGTGTGTTAGTTATGCCATATTAGTTCTGCTTTTGCTTAAGCTCTCTTCTTAATAAGCCACAGGGAGATCCATTTTGATTGTCTTCAGCATCATTCAGGACAATGGATATATCCTGAAAGGTGAGTTTCGCTTCAAAAAAAGGCCATTTCATTTCGAAAGGCCTATCCTATCTGAGTATATGTGAGTCAAGGTACAATCGGTATCAGAGAATGATACTATGCAAATAGTAATATTGTGACAGTTTCTAGATATAATCAATGGATATGAAAGGTACAAACAGAGTTCTAATGTTTTCAATTAATTCTTAATGAATCCCACAACTGACAACTTCATCCATTCCTACAAAGCCAGGAACACCCTCCTAGAATTGCAGCGGCAGAACAGCCTCCCCCAACAAATCTCTGATTATGCGATGATTTCCACCCGTGGAATTCCAGCCTGAAACTGTTGGACCTACTGTATGAAGAGAGAAAGGACATTACGATTTTTTGATGATTCCAGGGCGGACAGGAATACTCCTGCTGTAACTTTGATGGGTCAGGGCGAGTGGCAGCTCATGGTGTACACCATTGCGTTGTTGAGAGGCCATTCAAGGTACCGGGTGTCGTTTTATGTCAGTCAGCCAGGAATACGGGATGAGTATAACGTCATTCCAAGGCTTTCATGTCCTGGAACAGATGATGAAAAAATCTGTCTGGGAAAGGGTATGTGAGACAGTAGCGACTACATCACGCGGCCCACATGGAGTTCCGGTGGGGACCTGAATATGGAGAAGGAGAGAGGAACATATGGGGAGAAGTAATAGCCATTGTATGGTGAAATGAGTGGATTTCTACCAAGGGTGACAGAGAGGAGGGAGCTAGGAGCAGCTGGAGGAGGTAGATGGTGATGAGGGAAGACGAGGCAGATGACCCGCAAGCACCGTGGCAGTATACAGTGGAGATTGGAGGCAGGGAGCCTCGGTATTTCACTTGTTGCAGCTATTTCTTTCAGGCAGTATGAGCGGTCTAGGCTGGATGGGAGACATGCCCCGCCTTTTTGTGATTGGCTTACTGATATGTCATTCAGTCTGTTTTGGACACTCGCCCCTGAATGGGAGAAACACTCCCCTGTGTTGTGATTGGCTGGTTTCCTGCACTCTGTGCTCGACTCCCAGCTCATGAGCTGTGGGAATATGAAAGTGAAATCTAAGTGCCCTCAAGCTTTCTCTATGCTCATATTCTCAGCTCTAATGTAAAGGATTCTGGGCTAATTACTGGTGTCTAGAAGTTCATATTCTACTCTCCCCTCATAAACACAGCCTTGATACACTGCTCTAACTCTGCCTGATAACCAGAGGTGAGGGGGGGGGGGGGGAGTCAGAGTGCCATTCTCACATTTGTTTCGCATCAGTTTCAGGCTGTATGTAATGACTGCTGGTACTCAGCAATGCAGCGGTTCTGGTTAAAGAAATGAGGGGTGGATTCTTATTTACAAGGAGACTTGTGCAAGCATGTGAAGATTGACTAGCTCTGCAGGACATGTGGAAGCATGCAGGAGAATTGCAGATGCTGTCATCTCCTGACATCCTTGTTCTCTCTCCACTGCTTCACACAGAAATGGATGATGTCGCCAGTATTCTAGTGAGGGGAGGACACGCCTCCTAGAAGGAGGAACCTTGCCTACAGAGGAGTGTGCTGTGCCCTGGATGTGAAGCTGGAAACAGACATGGAAACCAGCTCATGTCTACTGAAAGCGATTAATGATTAGAAGTAAACCAGTTAAGGGGTCTTAAGAGGTTTATAAAGCGCTTACTGATTTGTGGTGGTCTTTTGAGCGTTTTCCATGGAACTTTAATTGATGCTCTGCGGTTCCCATGTCTTATGGACATTACTTGGGATAGTGATGCTCACTAAGAACACTGATGGACTGGAAATAAACTTCCCAAACCACCTAAGTTAAACCCTAAATTCCTGTAAAAAATATGGTTATAGCTAGTAATAGAAAAAGGTTTGGGTAGTTCGAGCCATTGTGGAACCAAAGAGGGACCTATTTAAACAACAATAATCTTTAATGGATAGGCTTCTGTGGAGTCATTTGTATATGGGGATTTCAGATTGAAATAATAATGTATGTGTGATCTTAAGTTAAAAATTTGAATAGACTCGTGTTACAGTAGATCACTCTAGTATTATCTAGACGCCCAAAACAATTTGATTTCAATATGCTTTAGATGGTGACACTTATCTCACAGCAAAAAGCAAAACAAAGTTGATTTAAACAATAAGTTAATATAACCCTTTCTTTAAGAAATAGAAGTCTGTTTTTGCAATGTCAAACTATTTCTACCTGTACTTTGAGTCACCAGACACTTTTTTGAATTGTTAAAAATAACCATGAATCCTGTAGGGATTTCACATTTGTCCTGTTTTCCACTTTCTTGGAAGCAATAAAATAGGGACTAGCTCTATGTTACTAAATATGAGGTTCCTCTTTTGCGCTTACGTTGTAGATCATTTACCTGTATGTTAGGTCATTGATATAATGTTTTGTGTTTTGCTTTTTTATTTTTTAATTATGCTGTGTTGAGTGTGTATTTATATATATACTATATTCAATATATATAAGCGCGTTGATTGATGTTAGTATAATAGATTTATATATAAGATCTGTGTCACAAAAACCAAGTCAACTGGGCTATATGTATCCATTGACAGTGTATACCACTTACATGTATGGGCTGCTTCAGCTCCTCAGGTCGCTGGAGCTACTGAACTGTTTTGATGTACGATTCTGTTAGGCTGCAAGCACTAGTTGCTTATTTGCACTCAGTCCTGGCTTCATACTGACCTCAGCTATTTGTGGAAGCCAGTTAAACACGCCCTGAATTCTCAAAAGTTAGAACAAGGAAAACAGGACTGAGATAAGATGACTCAGTGTAGTGAAACACCCCTTTAAGTGCTGATGATACTGTATTATGTACTCAAAATATATATATTTTTTATAATCAAAAAGCTATCTTTTAGAACTGTACAAAAAGTGTGCAACAGGAAACTCATAGCAACACTACAAATACAGAAATAACCCTAAATAAGTATGTGGAAAACAGAGCTTAACCTGATGATTTTGGCAAGATTGCACCCAAGGATTTTACTGTATGCAGACTCGGACAGGTCCAAATGCACATGCATTGTTGGGTAAGGCAGAAGAGTAGAGAAAGAGAGGCAAAAAGCAAGAAGCAGTATACAGGAGGCATGTACAGCCATTTACAGTAGCTGTAGGGTGTGCCCCTAAAATATACTTCGGTAGCAGTTCGGCATTACTGCCACTCGATACGTTTGAGTGGTGACACGTCCAGATATTGAAGCCTATGTCCTGGTAGTACTGCTCGCAGGGTTTGTGTCTGTGTCTATTTATGTTTAGGATGGAAGAGGCGGCTTGAGGTGCAATGTATGAGGGCCGACACCTTTCTCCCCCCTCTCTGTGAGCAGGAACAAAACAGTGTAGTGGCAGGAGCTGAGAGCACTGTACCATTAAATGTATAATATATAGTACAGGCCAAAGCCACACCACAATTCCCTGGGGGTTGGTCTTTTGTCTTTTCCCAGGAGATTGTGTTTCTAAGTTGTGGTCTGTACCCCCTCTTCATGCCCTGCCTCCTACCATTTTGTTATATGACCTAGTTCCCACACAAAATAGAACCCTACCTAACACTCTAAAAACCCCTCCCCTCCACCTATCACCTCATGGCCCCCATACTCCATCTATCACCCCACGGATGTTTGCACAGAGGTGGGTAACTGCTAAAGAGGTGCTGATAAAGTGAGGAGTCTAAAATGTTTGTGTGGCTACTTCTACAGGGATGAGGTGTGACTGGGATACATTGTCATGGTGTTCTGAAGTGGATGAAGAAAGGGAAATAGAATGACTTGCCTCAGAAAAGATGGCGGTAACATATGTCTGCAAAGCACCTGTGTAAAAATGGTATCTACCACTATAGGGTCACTGTATTGCAGGAATATTGGAAGTAGTGTAATGGCTTAAATTGGAAGAACAGGCTATGCGGTTAGTATTCAGTCATATGTGTTCATTGGTGTCGGTGGTATTATTCAAGTCACTTTATGTGTGTGTGGATATAGGGATCCTGATGGGGATAGTTTAATTCTTTCACTATGGAGGTGATAAGTGGTGTTATGTGTGGTGGAATTTATTCAGTCATATGTTGTGGTGATAACGTGGTCGTGTGTTGTGATATTAATTCAGTGAACTGTATTTGGTGGTGATATGTGATCATGACCACTATGTGGTGGTGATATGTGGTCACAGTGTCTCGGTATTCGGTTACTATGTGGTGGTGATATGGGATCATTTTGTGGTGGTAATATTCAGTTACTATGTGGTGGAGATATGTGATCATGATGTGGGGTAGGAGGCAAAAGATGGTTATTATTCATTCACTAATGTGGTGGTGTTGTGGTCATGGTGTGGCAATATATTGTTCATTCACTATTGTGGAGGTGATGTGGATCAGGGGATGTGCTGAGTAGTATTAATTTGATTTTGTATAGTGATTGATTGATAATATTAGTCTTGGTTTACTCAGTATCAGTACAGTGATATTTGCTCCCTGTATAGCAATATTATTTGGTCACTGTTTGTCTTACAGCTATTGGTATGGATCTATGTACATACAATATATTATTGTTTTAAATCAATACATCTTTATTGATCCAGTAACACCGCTGTTGTGTTGGCACTAGTTTGCTAGGGAAAGTCTGGCATGATTCTGTTAGGTGGAGCAAGGTTAGAGGCAGGTATTGGTGTGATGTCATGTGTGTGAGCAAGGTTGAAGGCATGTCCTGGTCTGATGTCATTTGTTTGGGTGCGGTTGAAGGTTGGGCTGATGTGTCCCTTTGCGATTTCTAAAAGTTGGAGGGTATGTTGGTGGGCCCAGAAAAAACTGAACTGGTGGGGCACTAGAATAAACTCCACCATGTGGTCCTTTCAACTCTCACTTGATAGAGATAGTTGGGATTCAGCATGTACAATTTACTGCACCAGTTCCTTGTAGGCTGCTTCTCTGCTTACCCTTTTTGGGCATATTGATGTCATATTGAAGGAAATACCCTGTTCGATATCTATTCTATCAGCAAGAGGGGAGAACAATCATTTAAGCACTCAAGTCGCACACCTGGGCTGACATGACATGCATATATAGACAGGTGGCAATCATTAAAATGATTGCATTGGTACTATGTAATACTGCATTTCTTCTGCATTAGCCACTGCAGCTATAGTGTGTTATCATATATAACCTTTTGGGCCATATCAGCAGTCCATCAAGATTTATAGAAACT
Organism: Phyllomedusa bahiana; assembly: GCA_025379985.1. NCBI lineage: Eukaryota > Metazoa > Chordata > Amphibia > Anura > Hylidae > Phyllomedusa > Phyllomedusa bahiana. The sequence continues at coordinate 16,433 of JAODAL010046027.1, read as the reverse complement.
AGAACTTCAACAATCAACTAATTTATTTATTTTTATAATTTTAATTTTTTAAAAAGGGGCAGGGCCCGAGTGTTGAAAGATCACTGACCAGCATATACACTCACCCGGGCCACTTTATTAGGTACACCTGTCCAACTGCTCGTTAACACTTAATTTCTAATCAGCCAATCACATGGCGGAAAACTAAAGTGCATTTAGGCATGTAGACATGGTCAAGACAATCTCCTGCATTTCCCAACCGAGCATCAGTATGGGGAAGAAAGGTGATTTGAGTGCCTTTGAACATGGCATGGTTGTTGGTGCCCAGAAGGGCTGGTCTGAGTATTTCAGAAACTGCTGATCTCCTGGGATTTTTCACGCACAACCATCTCTAGGCTTTACAGAGAATGGCCCGAAAAAGAAAAAAACACCCAGGTGAGCGGCAGTCCTGTGGGCGGAAATGCCTTGTTCAAGCCAGAGGTCAAAGGAGAATGGGCAGGGCTGTTCGAGCTGATAGAAAGGCAACAGTGATCAAATAGCCACCCGTTACAACCAAGGTAGGCAGAAGAGCATCTCTGAACGCACAGTACGGGGAACTTTGAGGGGAGATGGGCTACAGCAGCAGAAGACCACACTGGGTGCCACCCTTTCAGCTAAGAACAGGAAACTGAGGGTCCCAATTTGCCCAAGCTCATCGAAATTTCACAGTAGAAGATTGGAATAACCCTTGCCTGGTCTGATGTGTCTCGATTTCTGCTGCGACATTTCGGATGGTAGGGTCAGAATTTGGCGTCAACAACATGAAAGCATGATCCATCCTGCCTTGTATCAACGGTCAGGCTGGTGGTGGTGGTGTCATGGGTGTGGGGAATATTTTCTTGGCACTCTTTGGCCCCTTGGGTACCAATTGAGCATCGTTGCAACACCTTGTGGAAACTATGCCACGAAAAATTGAGGCAGTTTCTGAAAGGCAAAAAAGGGGGTCCAACCCGATACTAGCATAGTGTACCTAATAAAGTGGCCGGTGAGTGTATACCATGGCATTGGTACAGTATTTTGATGTGGGAGCTGAATGCACAGAAGTCGATGAGCACCCCCCAACTACCCCGGCTTGGTACAGCCAACATCACACTGTACACACCTTTAACGGGGGTGCTGTAGCAGGAGAAGCTGGCTACAGGTGGTAGAGCAGTAGCGGCTGAGCTAACATTCATGTTAACCTAGTGGGAGCCACTCTCTTACACTGCTGAGTACTGGGCAAGGTGGAGTGACTTTTGATGGCAGTTTATTTTGGGCCCCCATAACACATAGAGCCACATGAGTGAAAACTATCAAGGTCTTTCTTTGTTGCAACCAATCAGAGCTACTCTTTCATTTCATATATTGCTCTGAAAAAATGAAAAGGGAGCTCTGATTGGTTGCTATGGGCAACACCTAAACAATTTTCATACATGTCCCCAATAGTTCTATGCATAAAACTACTAAATAATAGTCATAAAATTACCAAATAACACTGCTACACAAAACCAGAATACCAAGGCTAATATTATCATTAATCCCACTAAGACCAAATGCTGCCACACCATGAATAAATATCACTACAACATAGTGGCTGAATAATGCCACCACATACTATAATATCATCACATAGGGCGACATGTATGCATCAGATATCTTTCATCTTTACAGTCCGATATCAGGCAAAGCCCCGTTAATACATTTTTAAATCTCCTGCACGCCACTCCGGAGCTCATTCAAAGTGGTATACCTGATCTGAACTATCGCCCGAGCGCTGGAATGCGCCTGATTTATGACCTGCTGGGTTTATAAATCAAGTGCATTCTATACCTTTTTTATGCGCATGAACATGCATGTCGTCCATAGTGGCTAAATTATATAGCCGCATTACGATCACATATCACCACCACACAGTGACTTATTAATACACCATACCATTAATGAATATAAACCATTATACTACAACCAATATTACCACCATACAGTGACCATACAGTGGTAGATACCAGTTACCAGCTACACAGGTGCTATGCACACATACAGTATACTGTAAGTGACATATAAGTGACTACAGTAACATTATGTTCAGGGACTCACAAGAGACAATTTCTCAGATGAGTCATTATCTTCTCAGATAAGTCCTTATTTAATCTGATGAATCGTTATCTTTCACTACATTTTCACCATCCAGCCCAGGCCACCATGAGGGTTTCTTCCAGGCTCCAACCCTCTACTTTAGAGTTTACAAAGCAAACATCTTAGACTCCTCACTTTTCCAACACTTCACTACCAATTCCTAGCTCTGTACAAATGCCTCATCTATAACACCACAAATAGTAATAATGACCCTCTTGTGCCTCTAACAGTAAAAGTGCCCCCAACTGGCTAAGGGACTCCCATTTGTGCACCAAGTTTTCATCTTGTTTTGTGTCCCCATATATGAGGTAGCTAAATCCCCCAGTATAGTATGTAGGAACACCCCAAACTTGCTAGGTAGATAGGTAAACCCCCTTTTAGGTAGGTAGTCTTCAATAGGGAAGGTGTATAGCCCCCTGTTGGGTATACTTAAAGGTCCTCCAATTGGTAGGTATCTTTTTCCCCTATTAATTAGATAATAGTTATAGTTATATAGCCCCCCATGAGTAGGAATATAGGTCCCTAGTATGTAACAAATAGTCCCTATGTAGATATGTAGGTATATAGGGCCCCTGTAGGTAGGAATATAGGCCCTTGTAGTCAGATATGTAGGCTCCCTGTAGATAGATAGATATGTATATCAGACCTCTTTAGGTAGGTAAGAATATAGACCCTGAATCCATAGGTAGTTATAGAGACCCTCCACTAGGTATGTATATAAGCCCCTAGTAGGTAGGAAGATATATATACCCCTTTAAGGTAGATATATAGACCCCCTGCAGGAAGATTTAACCCCGATGTACATAGGTATATGCCCTCTGTAGGTATATGCCCCCTGTTGGTAGGTATATGCACCCTATAGGTAGATATAGCCCACTATAGGTAGGTAAATATAGCCCCCCTGTAGGTAGATATAGCTCCCATGAAGTTAGATAGGCAGGATTATAGGCTAATTTTATTTTAGATAAAGTACTCACTTTACCACGTTCCCCCGCCAAGCAGCTTGCTCTGGGAATTAGTGTCCAACGTGAGCGGCATGATATCATCCCATCACTTATGCGGGGAAACTGCTCCTGGCATCCCCTTGCCTAGGATTCTGGCCGAGGAGATCCAGCGTGATGAACTTGTATTTCTCCGCCTGTGACTCTGATGTGGATATACAGCATTGATTGCGCACTATATATAATGTTGTACAATTGGGAAGGCAGGGATGGTAATAAACTGTCTCTGTCTTTTCCACTTTAAAAAGGGCATGCAGAGTGAGATGTCGACTTCTGGCCCATTTTTACAGTTGGATGGGGTGGATGGTACCTACCTCTGGTGAGTGGTGACTCCCCTTGCTGATAAGCAGCCGCTGCCCGCCCGTAAGAACGACTCTGTATAATTTATCACAGTACTGTACAATGCTTTGATGCGCGTACTGAATGCAGCAGGAGCTACTGTACACAGAAGTTAGTGAGGCCCTCCTCCCTTCTGGTCTGGTACCACCCACATTATGCTGCACATCCCTGTACAAAGTTTTGATGTGGATGATGAAAGGCCTGTGAGGCAGGAGAAACTGGGCCAAACACTCTGGTTAGTTTAGCACAGTTGTGCACAATACAGAGCCTACAAACTAGACCAAAAAGGGTCAGGGCTTATGTAACCACTGCCCAAAAATGGGTATTCCTGGGCATTCCAAGGCCTTTGTCAGGCATTTTGAGGTTGTTCCCAGGTGATCTGGTGGTTGTCTCAGGTGGTCCTGTACACTACCTTCTCTCAAGCTATGCAGATCTGGTCTAGTCGTAGTATGCCGGAGCCGCACAGGAGAGAATGGAAGTAGTAGTGGCTTATTTGTGTCATGGTGGTGTTTGGTCACCATTCCTTTGAAGAAGGCAAGATGGTGGATGCACTGGTTTTGTGTTCACTTCTCCATTTGGTGTGCAGAGAAAGGTTATCAAATTGTAATCCACAAAGTTTAAAACAGAAAAGTCCCCAATAAAAATTACAGACCTTAGTAACACAAACAAAGGTGTTTTCAGGAAGGCTTATTTAATCTTTCAAGATGGCTAGTCACTATTTTCAAGGTTGGGATCTTGTAGTAATATGCCTTACATTAAGCTCAGCCTGTTCGGGATACCACTAGTGATGGTAATAGTAGTGGCTTACTTGTGTCATGGTGGCACTTGCTCACCATGCCTCTCATGTGTCCCATGTGACATTGTAGTGAAGAGGGGGTTTGCTAGTAGAGTAGGTGTTCCTCCTAAATTCCACCGGGGCACTCTCTAATGGGTATGTGTTGCTCATCTGTCTGCGATGGTGGGTGAGGTGCCCATGATATAAGGTGCAGAAGAACCAGGCAGGAGACTAAGGGTTAACAGGCTTAAAACATCACTTTTCTTTACTTCTCAGGCAAGCTCAGATGCAAGTGTGTGGAATTGCACCACAAATTGCCTGACCGTGGAGTCACCATGACGTAGCTGGAGCAGAGAAGCTGCAGCAGAAGAAGTTCTTCAAATACATTATGGAATGTCTTAAGAAAGACTTGCAGGTTGGTAGTCACTGAATCCCTTTGATGTCAGAGGAGAGTGGCCCAGGCAAAAGCTTTGTCCTACAGGAGACTTATAATAAATGTTACATTGGCTCACTCAGAATGGTATTGGAGCACTTACTCAGTAAACCCATGCAGCTCTTGGAATTTCCATTGTAATGAGGTGGCAAGGAAAGATGTAGCGCAGGACCCATAAGAACCTGAACGGCAATAGGAGACAGACTGGAGGTAGTGGGGAAGATGTAGTCGGTTGTATGCGGGCTGCTGGTTGTGCATAGTGTCCACTAGCTTGTCAATCCAGAGGCTCTGGTAGACCACAACAGTAGAGATATCCTAAAGTCCAGGCAGGAGCACCCTGGCTTTATACATGTCAACATGATACTGAGAAGGATTCCTGGAGGTTTATCACCGTAAACAGTAATATAATTAGAGATGGGCGAATTTCTCAAAAATTCGATTCGGTCACTTCGCCGAATTTCCCGACAAAATTAATTTCGGTCTGAATTACTTCAGGACGAATCATGTTAAAAAACAGCTATTTCCAGGCTGCACAGAGCCTGCAGGGTGCTTTAGAACGTTGTGCCATGCTTAAATATGCAGAGGGAGCTTGGTTTGGTCTTCATACAATGTTGTGTTTGAGTATGACACACAGATGACTGCCGCCGCTCTTAGAATCACTTCACTATAATTCCCTGGGCACTTAAGAGGGCAAAACTGACCAAAAAACTGAAGCGGGAATGTAGCCTGATAAAGTCATGGCAGCGAAAAAAACAAGCTGAGAGCTCAGGTGGCAACATTAATGACAGAGTGTGGAGGTGACGGCGGCAGCCCAGCAGCATTGAGGTCAGAGAGTGGCACAATGACTTCTGGAGGTGGCAAAAAAGTAGTAGGCCACAGAGTGGGGACAATAACAGAGATTTGGGGGTGACAGTGGGAGGCAGCATGAGGTCAGACAGTGGCACAAAGACATTCTTTGGGGGTGGCCAAAAAAAGGAGTAAGGCCACAGACGGCACAATGAAGAGAGTGGAGGTGACGGTGGCAGCAGCATGAGGTAAGACGTGGCACAATGACATTCTGGAGGTGGCAAAAACTGGAGTAGGCCCCAGAGTGGCCCCAAGACAGAGAGTGGAGGTGATGGCAGCAGCAGCATAGGTCAGACAGTGGCACAATGACACAGTGTGTAGGTTACGGCAGCAGCCACGAGCTGCATGAGGTCAGGGCAGTTGGCACAATGACATTCTGGAGGTGGCAAAAACAGGAGTAGGCCACAGGAGTGCACAAAGACAGAGTGTGGAGGTCACGGAAGCAGCAGCATGAGGTCAGACAGTGGCACAATGACATTCTGGGGATGGAAAAACAGTAGTAGGAAAACAGAGTGGCAAAATGACAAGTGGGGTGAGGCATGGCAGCAGGGATGAGGTCGACAGTGGCCCCTAATTGACATTTGGAGGTGGCAAAACAGGAGAAGGCCAACAAGAGTGGCACAATGACACAGTGTGGAGGTCATGGCAAAGGGGATGAGGGTCAGACAGTGGAAATGACACAGTGTGTAGGTTACGGCGCAAACCACAGCGCAGCATGAGGTCAGGGTGGCACAATGACATTCTGGAGGTGGCAAAAACAGGAGTAGGCCACAGGGTGGCACAATGAAAACAGTGTGGAGGTCACGGCCACGCAGAGCATGAGGTCAGACAGTGGCACAAAGACACAGTGTGTAGGTTACGGCAGCAGCCAAAGCAGCAGCATGAGGTCAGGGCGGTGGCACAATGATATTCTGGAGGTGGCAAAACGGACTAGGCCACAGAGTGGCCAATGAACAGTGTGGATGTCACGGCACCAGCAACAGCAGCATGAGGTCATAGAGTGGCACAATGAAAGAGCATGGGGGTGACGGCAGCAGCAGCATGAGGTCAGGAGTGGCACAATGACAGAGTGTGGAGGTGGGTGGCAATACCAGTCCTGGTAAAGATGGTGGTAGGCTGATGGAAAAAACTGGCAGCAGATGTGTGGCATCAGACGGGTGGCGGCATCAGATAGTGGCGAGGCAGGTGTTTGAACCCAGACTCATTTCTCACATTTTGGTGAGGCGTATGGCTGATGTAGTCTGACGCCTAAGGCATTGGGTGTGGAAATCCTGGCCGATCCACGCCTGATTCATCTTGACAAAGGTCAGTCATTCAAAATTTCCCGTGGACACGGGGGTTCTCGTTGGGGAAATGATGGCCCCCGCGCACTGAACACCCGCTCTGATGCCAACTACTGGCTGGGCAGGACAGCTTTCCACTGCAAACTGGGCAAGTTGCGGACAAACATCCAGTTTGGCTGCCCAGTAGTCCAGGGTTCTTCAAAACTGTGGTTTGGGAGAGTGCTGTCCAAGTAGGCCACGACCTGTTTTTTCAGGGTCTGCTCCAGGTCCTGGCTCTGCCTGGCGACTGCCCTCTTACTAAGGGGGGTGAAGGAAGCTGCTCATCAGTGACTCAGACTTAGGTTGCTGCTGATGGAGCTGGTACTGCTCCTACCCCCCACCTTCCCCACTCATTTCACCAGACAATGCTTCTGCTCCAATGTCCTCCTCCTCCATTTCAGTCCCCACCGGACTCATGTGCCCGCGAGATGTAGTCGCCACGTCTCCAGTCCCTGCCCAGACAGATTTTTCAGCATCTGTTCAGGACATGAAGCAGTGGAATGACATTTTTTCACGTAGTCCTGGCGACTGACATATACATCGCCTCCCCGAATGGCCTAACCAAATGGCAGGGTCACGCATGAGCTGCCACTGGCTGACATCAAAGTTTACAAAGGGGAGTTACTTCTGTCTGCCAGGAATACATCCATAAAAATCGTTAATGGCCTTTCTCTGTTCATCAGTCGGTCCAACATGTGAAGGCTGGAATTCCAGCGGGTGGAAACATCGCATATCAGAGCCAGTGTTGGGGGTGGCGTTCTGCCGCTGCAACTTCGAGGAGGGTGATGTTCCGGCCTCTGTACGAATGGAATAAAGTGCATGCACGGTTTCCTGGCCATTTTCAGATGTACTGAAGAATCGAGTGGAAGACTTCAGGAACCTTTTCACAACCAAGATTGACCACGTGCGCATGCTGTGGCCGCATGGACCATCCCTCCTGGTGCAGCGCGGGACACATTTGTTCCTCCATTGTCTGTCACCATGGTTCCGGATTTGCAGTTGGCGCGGGAGAAAGCCACACCATCGATTTCTTGCTGCATGACGCGGAGCAGTTCCCCCTGTGTGACTTCGATCGCCGAGGCAAGCCAGGTGTAGAAACTGCGTGACACCGCTGTGCCCTACACATGTGGCCCCCCCCCCCCCCCCCCCCCCCCCCCCCCCCCCCCCCCCCCCCCCCCCCCCCCCCCCCCCCCCCCCCCCCCCCCCCCGCTATGATGGAGCATTACTTTGTGGAGGCTGAGATGGTGGTGGTAGGTGGAGGAGGAGGAGGGTGACTTGGCGCAGGTGCAGCAGTTTGGACAACGTGGAGGAGAAGCGGGGCGTTCTCCTGTCAAGTTGTTGGTGTTGCCTGGGCTGGAAGCACATTCACCAGTGGCCTTAAAGGACATGTACTGGCCCTGACCTTGTTACAGCTCCAGAGTCCGCGCTGACGTGCACCTTGGAACAAACAGATAATCTCAAGGACTGTCCCACCTTCTGTTCTACATATTTATGACAGTGCTGGTACTGCCTTTTTGGAAAAGAAATTACGGATTGGAACTTCCATCTGGCTCGGCACAAGCCATTACGTTCTCTGACGTGCAGAGTTCCACATTTGTAATCGGGAGGAATGCAGAGTTTCCAAACTAACTTAGGACAGAGGCCACGGTCTGCTGCTGCCACTTAGGATGGTTGGTACATACTGGTTGTCTCTTTGCAATCGCCTGCTGACCGACTCTGCTGGCGCCATTGATGAATAGGAGGGCAGGAGCATCTGGACCCGGGCGTTGATTGTCAAAGAGAAAACAGCTCCACTTCTGCAGAGGAGGAGGAGCCTTGGACTCGAGCCTGCAAGTGCATGCGTGCACAGCTCGGGCGCTGCTGCGTGTTTGCATGGCGGCCAGGATGGACAAGCACATCGAGCCAAGTTTCTCCCAGGCCACCGGATGGTGACGCTGCATGTGTTGAGCAGGGCCGTGGGTGCCAAAAATTAGCCCCCTAGGCCACTGCTTCACTTTCTGCCCACAGTTCTTCATATACCATATTCGGCTCCTCCGGTGTATTAGCAAAGAACTGCCACACCGGCGCTGTATCGGATTTTCCTCCAACGTCCGCACTGAGTGACTACTGCCGCCGCTGCCTCGCTGAGCCCCTGTGCCATACTTTCTTGGACTGCGGAATGCGGGTTTTTTACCCAAGTGGGCGCTTGGCTCCCGAACCTCACACTGTGCTATCCTGCTGACTCACGGCCTCTAGACCCAATTGGCTGGCTGCGCTGTGCTGCTTGACGCGGCAAGCTGACGCCTCTTCTCTGACGATGATGAATTCCCTTGCCTCACCCGGCTCCCTCCAAGTGCGGTCGGGTCGGCTACATCATCTATTTGTGTTTCATCGTCCTGCTGTCCTCATCAGCGGTCTTGGTATGCCGAGGAAGACCTCGCCCAACAAGACCTCCCATGCCACTCTCCACATATATAATTTGCCGCCTACTGCAAGAAGCAGGCGATATTGGCCCCATTTCTTCGCTGCCAAGTAGCTGCTGACTGCCCTCCTCAAATTGTTCATCCTCGTATATAGTGGCGCTGAGCCAGACCACATAGTAGATCTCTGGCTGAGGGACGGATGGGCAGAGGCGGGCTCGAGCAAACAGGTCAGGGCCGCTGAACCCGCTACCGGGCCATGCCAACTAAGGTTGTGTCTGCGGTCCACCGACTCTTGGCTGGGGTTGTCAGATGTTCATCTGGAGGAAGAGGATGACTCCTAGTCAACCCACACCAAGAACCCTTGGGTTGCTGAAAAACACACGGCCGACTAGATGACAGCGGCATTTGTGGGCCTACCACCGAGTGACCCCTGCTCGAAACGTCCCTTGTGCGACCAAGGCATGTGTCCAGGAATGTTTGTGCCACTGCCAATGCATCGTGCAGAGCCTGGCCACCTCTTGTCTGACATACTGTTTGTTCTAAACTGTACAGGTCAATGTTTGAGGGGGGTAATGATTCTGTATATGATAAATATACACACTATTTTTTGACTCCAAATGAACCCGTTAGCAAGCTTGGGTAACCCTGGATATAAATTGCGCTCCACAAATGGCCCATGGAAAATGTACTTGTTATGTGTCGTTTAAAAAAACTCTGTGGTGTTTTATCTAAATGTAAAAGCACAAACAGGCTTAATTAACCTTCGTACAGAATTTGGTACAGGAAAATGTATATATTTTGGGCGTGGTGGGATTGGGGACGTTGAAAAAGACGGTTTATTTTTGTTCAGCTCACAGCAAAACAATGCTTAATTAACCACATGGAATTGTAAATTGCGCCAAAGGAATCTGAGCCGCCAAAAACAGGTAGCTTGTAGCGTGTTACAAATTGCGTGTTTCTACGCCAACAACAAGACGCTACAGTTGTATTAACCTTTGCTTGTGAATTAGGCTACAGGAAAATTTATATATTTTGGCGTTCGAAAAAGATGGTTTATTTTTGTCAGCACACCAGCAAAACAACGCTTATTTAACACCTGGATGTAAATTGCGCCAAAGAATTGTGCCGCAACAACTAGAGCTTTGTAGCGTGTACAAATGCGTGTTTTCTACGCCACACAACAAGAGATACAGTTTGTAATTAACCTTTGCTTGGTGAATTAGGCTACAGGAAAAATGTTATATATTTTGGCGTTGAAAAAGACGGTTTCTTGGGGTCAGCACACCAGGCAAAACAACGCCCTTTAAATTAACCCACTGGATGTAAATTGCGCCACAAAGAATTGAGCCGCACAAACTAGGAGGCTTTGTAGCTTGTTACAATTGCGTGTTTTTCTACGCCACACAACAAGAGTACAGTTGTAATATCCTCTGCTTGTGAATTAGGCTACAGGAAAAAAATGTTTTATTTTGGCGTTGAAAAAGACGGTTTTAATTTTCTTTGTCAAGCACACCAGCAAAACAATGCGTAATTAACCCTGGATGTAAATTGCGCCAAAGAATTGAGCCGCACAAAAATAGTAGCTTTTTGTAGGCGTGTTACAATTGCAGTGTTTTCTATGCCACCACACATGAGATTACAGTTCGTAATTAACCTTTGCTTGTGAAATTAGAGCTACAGGAAAAAATTTTATATATTTTGGCGTTGAAAAAAAAGGGACAGTTTCTTGGGGTCAGCACACCAGCATACAAGCTTAATTAACCCCTGGAGGAAAATTGCGCCAAAAGAATTGAGGCCGCACAAAAATAGTAGCTTTGTAGCGTGTTAAAATTGCGTGTTTTGTAACGCCACACAACAAGAGTTACAGTCTGTTAATTACCTTTGCTTGTGAATTAGGCTGCAGGAAAAATTTATATATTTTGGCGTGAAAAGACGGGTTTCTTGGGGTCAGCACACAGTTAAAAACAACGCTTAATTAACCCCCTGGATGTAAATTGGCAATAGAATTGAGCAGCCAAAAATGAAGTGGTATTTGTATTGTAAAAACGCTGTTTTCTTTAAATGAATACAACAGGAAACTGGCCTTTGTCCGACTTGGATATTGAATGTATATGCAGCTGCAGTGGACGCACACTGGATTTCAGATCCAATACCAAAAATTAGAAATAGAAACATTAAGAGATTAACGTCTCAGAGACAAGCTGAGAACCCACACCACAGAAAACGCTATATAAAAATCAATTCTTCAGTAAGCGCTCTGTCAGTCCGCGGCGCCCCTTCCCTGTTGAGCACAGTGAGAAGGGTGTGATGATCTCCCCGGCGTCGGCCGCCCGGAACTTATTTATGTGCCGGTGACGTCACAGAATCCGCCGCCGGTCCTGCTGTATTAGGCTTTCATCTCTGCAATGTCCATGCAGGGCTATGCCCTTCTTCCTCCAACGAGTGCTTTGCCACCTTGTTGGCATGTGCTCGCAGCCATTTTATCAATCAAAAAGCACACTTCGTTCACGAGCGAAAGTACCCCAAAGTTCGATTCGTTCCGAACCGAAGTTTTCCTGAAATTCTAAACGAATTCCACTTCGTTAGAATCAATTCGCCCATCTCTACTTCTGACCCCAACCGCATTTTGTCATCAAAGAGGTCTTCAGAAAATGGATTATCCACAATGGTGGGTACACGAGTTGAAATTTGGGCTGCCTTCGCTTTTTCCATGTTGGACGGATGTGATGATGTTGATGATGGACATTTGTGGCCGTAACTGGGGGAGGACGAGGAGGTTAGACTGTGGATGCAGGTTGGATTAACCACTGAGAGAACAGATTGGCGACGCTGTTCGTTACTGGAGATCACAGGGCCCTGACCCTCAGCAATGGGACAGGCCTGGACGGTCCTGCAACGACGATCCGCTGGCTTGCGTGTTGTTGCCCGCAACGAAGGTGCACCTTCTCTCGTACTCTACCACCATGTCTACCCCTCCTTGCTCGATTACCGCCTGCATTTCGCTCCTTTGAACACGAAAGATAACAATTGAAGAACGTATGGAAGAGTTTTGGAAAGTCTTTATTAAAAAGACCGGCAAATCACAGCTATTCTCAAATCCCTCGATAAATCAAAACAAAATTGCTAGATGGAAATTTAAGTGCTAGGTACATCTATCAAAAAAAGCTTGACTGACAAAAGTGAAAAAAAACACCTTGGTCTGAAATTGTTTATCAATAATAAACGGTATTTTTGGCACCAATCAATCACTGGTGGTGACTACAAAAAGTGCTGTATTCAAATTTAACTGCAAAAAGTAGTTATCAACCAAAGCTTGACTGAACAAAAGTGAAAAAAAGCCTGTCTGAAATGTATACGGATAATGAACGTTTTTTTTTGGCACCTATCAATTCACCTGTGGTGACTACAAAATTGCTGTATTCAATTAACTGCAAAGTTGCTCTATCATCAATGCATTGACTGACCAAAAGTGAAAAAAAAAACAACTCGTCTGAAAGTATACGGATAATAAACGGTATTTCTTAGGGCACCTATCAATTCACCTGTGGTGACTACAAAAGGACTGTAATTCAATTTTTAACTGCAAAGTAGCTATATCAACAAAGCTTGACTGACCAAAAAGTGAACAATAAAACACCTGTCTGAATGATATACGGATATAAACGGTTATTTTTGGCACCTATCAATTCACCTGTGGTGACTACAAAAGTGCTGTATTCAAAATTTTTAACTGCAAAGTAGCTCTATCAACCAAAGCCTTTGACTGTCCAAAAGTGAAAAAAATTACCTGTCTGAAATGCTATACTGATAAATAAAGGTATTTTTGGCACCTTCAGTAACCTGGGGTGAACTACAAAGTTGCTGTATTCAAATGTAACTGCAAGGTGGCTCTATCAACAAAGCTGGCCTGCGCCAAAGTGAAAAAAACACGTATCTGAAATGTATACGATTTAATATAAAGTATTTTTTGGCCACCTATCAACCTGTGGTGACTACAATAATTGCTGGAGTCACAAATTTACGCAAGGTGGCTATATCAACAAAGCTGGACTGGGCAAAATTGAAAAAGAACACCTATCTGAAATGTATATAGCAGTCAAGCAAAATGAGGCGGCACTGTTCCCGTAACCCGGCTCTCCGATACTGTGTTTTCTTCCACGATCAACCATTCACTGAACATGTCAATGGGGTGGTGCTCAGCTCTAAACTAGAGAAAGTTCATTTTCATTTATTCAATATCAAGAAACAAAATATGAGCGGCACTCACCCAATCTTCCTTTTTCTTTCACCCTTTATTTCAGTAAGACATCTGGGAAACAAGCACATTACATGGCTACGGCCAATCACGCATGTTACACGCTTTGTCAAGGCATGCATGCCTTGACAAAGCGTTGTAACACGTGAAACGTTTATACTGATAATAAAAGTGGAGTTTTGCCCCTAACAAATAGACCTGCCAGTTACTAGAGAAAAGATCTGTATCCTAATATAAGGCAATGCATGTCCTAAACAATAGTTTTGGGCTGTACAATATCCAGGTATCTTTATAGAGCTTGTTGGTGTTCGCCACCAGCGGGCGCACCCCCCCCCCTCCGCCTCCCCCGTGGACTATACAGTGGTAGATGCTCCTTTAAAAATCTCTGCCCTAACTACTAAAATCTGCAAATCTTATGCATCTAAACTAAGTTTAAGGATCACCATCTCAAAAGTTGAGCTCGTCTTGTGAAAAAAATAGAATAATTTCTGATCGAGCTGTTTGCTGAAGCTGTTTGGGACAGAGGCAGAGCGCCACGTCCTACAGTATTGAGACGCTGACACACAATGATTTCATGAACAGGAAGGGTGTTCTATGTATAACGAGGGTTGTCATGTGATTTTTCCAAGCAATCGCAACCATACAAATCCCAGTCATGACGTTGCGCACACATCTAAGCCTGCTCTATTCTGTAAGCTGATTTTCTGGCTGCCAAAATGACAGGAAGCGCCGAATATGGATCAATATTAATAGATTATGCACAGATTTTAACCTAAATTATTGCGTGATCGACAAATCCGGAATTCACAAACAACGTAAATACCGTGCCGATTATCAACATTTGTGATAATAATCGCTCCACTAGTAAATAGGATTGCAGAGATCACCACTAGGCTTCTGCCACAAAGCTTGCTGCATGCTTGCGGCTACTTGGCACTCTACTGCTGTCACGTTGCTGACGTTGTTCAAATCGTGGGACGTTTTGAAGAAACGTGAAGCAGACGCAAAACAGATGTTCTCCAGTTGATCATCTTCAGCCACGGTCTTCCATTCCTGCACTTTAATCTCTATTTGGGGTGGTGGAAGGAAAGTGTGAAGTTTTGGTTTTGTACCGGGGCATCCAGGAGGTGTGGTCACCAGTAAACTGTTGTTCAGTTTGATGGCACTTAATGCGTGGACAAATTGGAGAGAAATGGAGCATAAAAGCACTTAAGTGAGAGATGGGAGCCATTGATGTCTCATAGCCTTTGGTCAAAGCGGCAACTAGCAAATCTGATCTTCTTCATCTTCCTCCCTCTGCTTCAAAGCAGTGCAACACTTTCCAAGGGCAGGGACAATCGGTAACCGTCGGTTGTCCAGGAATAACCTCATTAACTCTTATCCACTTCAGCTTCAACACAGCCCTGACTTGCCTCATATGCTGTATCCTGAGGGCTGAGGCGCTGCCTTGAACCAGCCCTTGACCCCAAACCACCGCCTAATGAGGAACGATAAAGTTGTGAAACTGTCGGGCCTTCTGGATTCGACGGAGAGAAAGGTCATGTTGTCCACATCTGTGTCTGTCTCATCCTCCATCGCTGGTGGGGACCCTGATGTTTCAGATGACCAAAACCTTTTTCAGAACTAAGATCCACAATGGTTCATGCTGACAAGGGCAATTGTCGCAATGACCATTTTGGTGGTTCTTTCAAAACTGGCTAAGGATGGTGCAGCAGAGCTCTTTCATTCTGTCTTCCACTCTCGGTGGACTCAAACACCCGAGGTCCGCACCGCTGCTTATCAGGCCATGTGTTACTTCGTACTGCGTAATGGCATTGCTGCCACAATCGCTGGAGCATGTGGAGGGTGGAATTCCAGCGTGTTGCCACATCAACAATGAGACGGTTGACGGGGAGGCCGAGCTGACGCTGTAACACAGCCAGGTGGGACGAAGCAGGGTGCGAATGGCGGAAGTGTGAGCTCAGACCTTGAGCTTTCCTCAGCAGGCAATCCAGACCCGGGTAGCGCATTAGAAATTTCTGGATGACGAGGTTCATGATGTGTGCCAGGCAAGGGATGATCTCCAGCCTACCGATCTTAAGGGCAGCAAGGAGATTTCGACCGTTATCGCACACCACCTTGCCTGGCACAAGGTTCTTGTCACTCAGCCAGCACTCGGTCTTGTTGCGAAGAGCCGTCCACAGCTCCTGACCTGTGTGTTGACAGTCTCCAAGACAGATTAATTTCAACACGGCCTGGTTCCTCTGGGCATGTGATGCTACCAGTGGACCTTGGGAGAAAGAACCATGCACCATCCCTGCGGTTTTGAAGAGCGTGCACCGAGCCTGAGAGCCACCGTCACCACCAGAGACATCCACCCAGCTCACCCAGTGAGCTGTCACAGAGATATAGCGGCCTTTGCCGTGCCTACTAGTTCATGTATTGGTGGTCAGATGGACTTTGCCGGACCCAGATTCAGACAACGCGCTTGAGATTTTAGATGACACGTGGCTGGCCAGGGCAGGGACGGCTTTTCAGGAAAGAAATGCCTGCTCGGTATCTGGTATTGGGGGCAGGCAAGGACCATGATGTGGCAGAACCCATCTTTGTCCACCAGAAGGAAAGGCAACATTTCCAAGGCCAAAAGGCTGGCAATACCGACATTCAGGCTTTTGACCTTGGGATGGTTTGGGTTAAAGTGTTTATTCTGCTCCCAACCCTGGTAGAAAGAAGGCTGGCTGCTAGACTGGCCGCTGTATGGCATGCAGGTCAAACTGGTGGATGGAGAAGGGGTAGGATGGGTCTCTGGCGGTGGTGGTGGTTATCGGGCGAAGGAGGAGGCTGAAGCAGAGGCTGATCCTTGCTCATGAGGCTGAGCAACGCTTGGGCAGCTGAGGAATGTTTGGTCTTGGAAGTGGCGGAGGAGGAGGAGTACGGGAAAAGGGGGG